>QEWY01000527.1:168164-199947 GCA_006503575.1 Baylisascaris schroederi
CCCCCCCCACCTTCTACCTTCAGCTTTTTGTTCTCTCACCTTCTCCATTCCTCTCCATCCCTCTTTATCTTTAATGAGATTCAGCCTACCATAAAGGATGCTTCAAAGGAAATGCCTCAAGCAAGATTTTTCACCTCTTACAAAATTATTCATATCAGAATAGTTCTTATCATTTATTTATTATTCGATTGTTTTTAATTAAGATAAAATGAGTTAGCTTTTTTATTTGTTTATAAAATTTGCAAAATTTGTGGAAAAATTTTCACTATCTCAATGAATTTTTCAATATTCTTTCAATAGTTGATTGTTGAAATTGGGAAAAAAGTGGGAAAATTTTTGGTTTTCGAAAAAATTGAAGATTTTTTTCGCACTCTCTTGATAGTGTATCTAATAAGCTCGAGAAAATTGGATCGATTCCAAATTTTCACATTCATTCCCTTTTCAGTCTATCATATAAGAAATTCGGATGTTTTTTTTCAAGAACCACCAATGATTTTCTTTCCTCTTTATAAAAAAAAATACTGACGATTATATCACCATCTTATATATAAAAATTTTTATTTTAGGAATATATTTAAAAATTCTACGATATATTATACTTAAATTATAAGACGTATATTACAAGACTCATAGGTGGTGAATGGATTTAAAATACTTGGTTGAAATCATTTTACTTTAATAGTTTCATCACGTAATTAGTCCACAAATATTTTTGACCAATCAATAAATCAATAATTTGATTAATGTTAATATAAAGCTTCATATTCTACCTCGGAAAGTGTTTTTCTTCATACGGCTACTGAAGCAAATGAAGAAAATAACCACTAGAGAAGTTACTGACCAAAAGATCATTTTCTTTACGATCATCTTAGAGAGTATCGGCTCCGTTTTCATCCTTCCAATTTTCTCATCGAATTTTTCGAATGTATAAAATGGAAAGACGAAAAAAAAACTTCCAAAGATAAAAAGTTGATTTTTCTCAACGTTGAATTCAATAAATATTGCGCATATTTAGATGGGATGAAAGCACATATCGAAACATGGTGGACATTTTTCGGACAGGTTGAAATTTTTACAAATTATCTCTTTTATTTTCACAGAAAAAAAAGCAAAAGCAAAAGTAGAAAACAAACAAGTAACCACTCCATATGACCAGTCTTTGACAGTAAGTAACACAAAATATTGAATTTGGCTCTTTGCCCATTTTGCCCATTTCAAATGAAGGAATTCGATATAGAAGACATAGGGTAGAAGCGATTTACCAGAACTAATCTAACAGAACTTTTTAGATTATGTAACGTCGTCAACGTGGTTTTATTAAGTGATTCGAATCCGTGAAGTTTCTTGTTTATTGAATTGTCGTAGAGATTGATATGCTCGTTGTTGTGATGGTCGTCGATTGCCCAGCGACAGAAGGAAGGGTGCGAGGGAAGGGACATGAAGAAAACTTTCGACCCAAAAAAGAATTCTCCAACAAAACGTTAAAAAATATTTTTTTGCTGCACCGCTAGTGGGATCATTACTTCGAAATATTTAGAAGTGGGAATTTTATTTCGGCTCGAAACACTCATAATTATATGTTAATTCAGGACATAAAACAATTGTCGAATTGTGGAATATAGACGACTCAAAACTTACAAAAATTTCTGCCCACTTTGGTAGTATTATTTGAGCATTACAGATAGATTGGGCACATTAACTTTCAAAAGTTCTACGAATTCAACGGTGTTGAGTGCTTATTTATTCATATTCGAAATGAGCGTTAAAAGTTCATGCATTATTTCTTCATTCATTTAAAATATAATAGAAATTGTATTTATTTTTTGTAATAGAAATTATGTTGAATTTCAGAGTTCGCTACCATTTCTTATCTCGGGAATTGGTTTAATCACCGCAGGGCTATTCTTCGAAAGAGCTCAACATTGGGCATTCTTTACGAATATACCTGAAGCGGTGGTTTTAGTACCTGCATTACTCGGTTTAAAAGGCAATCTTGAAACGACATATGCATCACGTTTATCCACTTTGGTAAATTATTGATTGATTAATTAATCGATCACCTTTGTTCACCTTATGATCCGATATATTTCACAAATATTTCAATTTCTCTAGAATGAAAACCTTTTTAATATTCTAAGGTCAATCATCCCATTGTGGATGATGTCTGTAAAAATATACATCATAGTCAGCTTTCTACCAATATTAAGAAGAAGTAGAAATAGCGGCAAACAAGTTCTATGTGAATAAATTTGTCAATTATATTATGACTTTATAAAATAGATTTTTTTTTTCAAAAGGCTTATTGAAGAGCGGAAATCATGTTTAATAATTTGAAAATGAATAGTAATCCAATGAGTTTTGCCTAATTTTGACATGATGGACAAATGTGGACAGAATAGTTAATAATACGAACAAATGGGCAAAAAATATACGCAACTACCTACTATTGTGTTAATAAATAATGAATTTTTTTTTGATAATCGAGATGAATTTGAAAACCTTTTAGAGCAAATTTTTAGTGCTAAATTTCCTATTGAACGTTATTAAATAATGCACAATATAATTGATGTAAGAGGGACCACAGTAGTTTCAGCAACTATTTTCCTCTAATAGTCTTACTTCCGAGGAAATACTATCATAACTTACCGTATCCATATCAAAGGGAATCCACGCCGAATGCATCTCCAAATTACTGTAATTGTTTACCGTAATTAATAACCGTATATTAGTGCAATTCCTACAAATGCGATCGACTGCGACAGTGTAGAAACCACAACGTTTGATAAAATTTGCATATCTTCAGCAAAAAAAAATTCTCCATTGATTTATTGGTTATATGGATAAGCTGCGAAGGTCTCAAAACGATTCCTCAATCAGTGCCCTCTCAGTTATTAGTTTTGAAACGATTTGAAATTGATAAATAATAATATTATCAATAAAAAGAATATATATGCTCATATTTTTTGCCATTAGCAGTTACTAGCTACTAATTACTAGTAATTATTAGTAATTATTAATATTAATATAGTGTAAGATTTATGAGCTATTGCGTTGATGAGAATTTATTTTTCCAGTCGAATAAAGGTGAGCTGGAAACGAATAACGAGATATTATGGACACTCACATATAATATATGTTTAATTGAGACACAAGCTATAGTGATGTCGTTTTTCGCCGCTATTATTAGTGTTGCGTTAAGTCTAATTCATTATGATGTTTGTTTTTCTTTTAATTGTTTTTTTAAACAATATTTTAATATTTATTTTTGTTGTTTTTAAATATTCTAATTCTTTTGTATTTACCGTTAATATTTATTTACTCAGATTCGTTAATTTTTTTAAAAATATTTACTTAAACAAATAAACATTTTATTCACATAAAATACCACTGAATTATAGGGCAGCATTTTTTCGACGGGAAAATTTGAGCAGAATTAGAATATTAGTATTTTATGCTTTAGTATATAATTCAGCACTAACTTAAGGTTTTTCGTGATTTTCGCATGCGAAAATTGTTGAAAAAAAAAACTTGCCACATCCAACTGAACGTAATCTCGATCAACTAGCAATAGTTTCTCTTCATAAGTGTTCTTTTAAGTCAGAAAATATAAGTATGAGGAAATCCATTGACTGAAAACATAGCGCTGTGGTATAGGATATTTGAGTGCTACGTTTTCTCAACCTACTCAGGTATACCTAAGTTATATTTACGGTGCTATTACAGGTATATGAAAATTCACCTATAAGCTTGTCATATTTACTTTGTAATCATATAGCAACTTTTCTTGAAAAAGTTTGAATTAAAGTTTTTATTATGAATTTCAGTTTGAATTACGACATGCAATATTGGTAACAGCAAGTGCAATGTCTGCAGCTGCAGTTGCATCGATACTACTTGCATGTTTGATCGCTGCGGTTGTAGTGCTATCGAGCAAGTGTGGGATCAACCCTGACAACGTCTCATCACCAATCGCCGCAAGTATTGGCGATCTGATCACACTTACTGTCCTGGTTAATATTTAACGCTCATTTTTATTCTTTAATTTTCTGAAAAAATATTAGATAAAGTGACACTGTAACTGTATACAGTTACTGTAATTGTATACGAAATCGTAAGTATTATACATTTAGTATTCGAACGGGGAAAAAATATTATAGGTGAGCATAATGCAGTAGTTGGGCAAGACAGTCTCGATTTGCAGCCGACTCAGTTGATGGAAGTTTTCGGGATCGAATTCCAACGATAGTTTGAACGAAAAGTTTCTATGTATTAAGCGAAAAGCAGATTCGAAGTTTTCCTAGGAGTCGGGCATTTTCCCAAGAGATCCAATGTCTTCCCAGTAGACCCGCCGTTTTTTCAAGAGATTCAGATTTTTCCCGAGAGATCAAGCATTTTCTCAAGAGTTCCGACATTTTCTCAAGAGATCCAGCATTTTCCCAAGGGATTCGGCCTTTTCCCAGGAGTTCCGGTATTTTCCAAGCGTCGGAATTAGCAAGGATTAGCTAGTGTTTTAGATGCCCATAATAGGATAATTCTAAGTATTGTTGACTAATTTCGATGAAAACTTTTAAGTTTTTCATAGAAATTTCAAGATTGTATATTGAGGTGGGAGCAGGCTCTCTAATGTTGCCGACATGCACCGAGCAGCAATGCTTGATGAGTTTAGCGATAGCGATTGGCATTCTATTAGTGACACCGATGCTGTCTTATTTCGCTATCAGTACCGAACATACCAAAGGTGTACTTCTATACGGATGGTGGTCGATTGTTGCAGCCGCTCTTATTGGATGGTTTTTTTTTTTGTAATAATTTTTAACTTATAATAATAATTTCGACAGTTAGTTCTTTTTATGCAAATTGTTTTTAACGGAAATAAACCCAATATCTTCGATCGTGGTTGATTTAAGACCGGTAAAAAAGAGTGCAAATTGAGACGAGTAAAAAGTCGTATGAATGAATGCAACGCTGACAGAAAAAAAAAATTATAGCAGCTATTTGAAAAATTTCCGCCTTTTTTTGGAAAACTTTACTAAATTCTTACTTTTGAAGAGTTCGACATCGGAGAGAATCGGGCGAAGTTTTTAAAGCAAATAAATGAGTTGGATTTGAATTCGCATTCGAGAGTATTTGCGAATTTGCTTTCCTAAATAGAACATCAATGGTCTCATAAATAATTGCCATTATATGTGTTTTCATATAATTATAAGTTCGCATGCCAATTGTTCAACGTTATCACGATTCACGTTCTTAGTCAGTCACAGTATTGAATGTTTTTGATGTTGACTCCATCGAGTTTTAAGGTCTATTTTTAGCGGTGGTGGACTAATTCTACAAAAGGCCGTTACCGTATTTCCTGGATTAGCTGTTTTCCATCCGCTTATAACGGGTACCTTTTTTTTTTTTAAATTTATGCCTAGTTTATGAAATATGGCTACTCCCACAATAATGTATTGAAGTGAACCCTCACTAGAAGATTGCTACAACCTTGAGAGATCAGAAGTGATTACATTCATGGTTTAAAAGATAGCCTCATTGTTTAACCACTGAAATATGTTCAACACCTGGATTTTGCATTGAATGGAATTTTTCAAACTTTTTTCAATTTTTTCCAATTTTCCACTTCATCGATCCATAAAATTTCTCAACTTATCCTACGCTTACAAATTTAAATGGAGTATTTGTAGAAATTTGGTTCATGCTATTCAACGTGCCAAATTCAAATGCATATATCATCGCAAATATCCGGTTATTCGAGTAGTAATGGATGATATTCAATAATACAGCCAAGATTTTTCAATTTCAAAAAATTTTTTTCCATAAACAATATTCTCATTTGAAAATTCTCAGTAATTATTGCACCCACTTTTTTCGTTTAAAAAAATTACTTGGCGGTAATCGTGTTAGTGTACAATCGAGTCGTCAATGTACATCGCTTCATATTTGCGGTTATCCACTTGGTACTCTTCCAGATCATACCTCAATTTGGACCTATTTGAATCCATTTCAAGTTTTTTGTGCGCCTGGTAAGGTATTTTTATTCTTTAACATTGTGATGTAGGTCCGTTAAAAATGATAAAGACAAATTTATATATTATATTTATTTGGCAATTATTTTACTAACTTATTTTCGACGAATGATACATATTTATGTGACGATTTTTCGGAAATAAAAGGAGTTTTCTGGGAGAGAAATCACCTTATTTAAATTAAAATGAAGATAATTCATTGTCCAATAATTTATTATTAATTGATTTTCGGTGTTTTTTTTTCTCAACGAATCCTTGGAAATAAATCAATCTAGACTAGGTAATTCCGATCTTCTTTGCTAGGATAATACTTCTTAAAATTTTTATTTATCTATTTGTTTGTTTCAATGAACAGAGTATTCATTTCGAATAAATGTCCCCTCATATCGCTTCCACTTGCCATAACCCAATGCCTCTCTGATCCAGCTGGTTCCTCTGGTCTTCAGGTCTGCCCAATTTTCCTGCAGGTCGGTCGCCTGAAAATGAGAACTTAGGGTCGTCTCCTGCCTGTCGGATGCTGACGAGTCGATTCACCGTTGTTCCTGTTATAACAGTCGGACTTATTCCGCCGCCCTCGTCCCGATGAGGGTACTGGGCGGGGTGGCTCGTTGAGTGGAGCCAATAAGTCTGGTCTGAGCTTACTAACTACCGACTCCTTAAAATTAGCATTTGTGAAATATTTAAGAAGAAGATTTCTATTTTAGGACTCGATTCAAAAGTGGCAATTGTTATCCTATTTGGTGCGGCTCCTTTTAATGTATTTTTTGTCATTCTCATATTCTTAACCGCTAAAAATGTTCACTTTACATGGACATTCGTCGGTGCGTATATTCTTTTCGCATTCGTACAGGTATGTCGGTCTTTTTAGTTCAACATCTCGCGTAAGTCCTCAGTTAAAAAATTTGATTTCGTTCTACAACGTAGTCGCCTTTAACGATTTAAAGACCTCTGAGGTAGAAAAAAAGGTACGAATTATCTTAGGTTAGTACCTATTTCTTCGTTTATTGTTATGCTCCTAGAATGTCTCCGACTCACTTTAATTCACCATTTCAATCCGTCTCAACGATCCCAGTAGAAAAGATATTAGCATTCTTAAGGTTGTTGTCGTTTTTTCTGGATGCCAGATCCAGGAATATCGTATAATGCTGAAAATAATCGGGAATATTGGGAAAAAGCCTCAGCATAAAATCGCTGATTAATGCTAAAAAATTTTTTTTCAGTTGGCAACTTTACTCTACCTATGTCAAGTGACTGTACACATTCTTTGGATGATTGGTTACGATCCTGATCATAGTTCCACGCCTCTTCTAACGGCTATAAGTGATCTCTTAGGAACCGGTTTACTCTATGCACTTTTCCTATTTCTACAACGTTTTGCACCATATGCGATATACACTCAAATGCTCGATGAACGTTTAATAACAAGTACTAGTAGTATGAATTTAACTTCGGCAACTTGAATGTCGGAAGATTGCTTAACATTTCCGGTTGACGGTTAATATAATCATTCGCAAGCGTTGTCGTCACTAATGTTATCTTCATTGTAGTGTTTAATATTTATTTATTGCAATCAAATGCAAGAATTTAAATATGAAATTGGTTTTTTTTTTTTGCAATTCTTTTTTGTATATATGCAAATTTTGGTGAAATATTTTCAATGGCAATAAAAAGTCCGTAATATATATTTGCATAAATTTCGACAAATATTAAATATAGCTTTAAGCATTATTACAATTACTCACCGTTGGAAATGCAATTAAAATTTTTGATTGGAATAAATGGAATTGTTATAATTAAAATAAATAAAACGAGGGAAAAATGATATGAAATCAACCCAACTATTTAAATGTTTGTTTAAATGATAAATAAATAGGCTGGATATCCTAGAAAGCAATAGTCTCACTGCCAATATCGATACAATATGAAATGTCACTTAGTGTAGCAGTGAAGCAACAAGTTCGATCAGAATTGCATAGGTAAATGAAACATCATAAACCCTTTATTTCGTTTCTCTCGTACCCCATACTCCCCAAACCCCCTCCCACCACGCACCAACCCTCACCCTAATCCCTCACGTTCCTCTATCCTATACCCTCCACCCTTCCCCCCTTTCCCCCACTGGTTCTCTTTGCCTGTAGCGCATCTTAGCGCCTTTCCATCTATTGCATTTCATCTATTTGTTCGAACCAATTTACATGAAAACAACATTTATGCAAATGGAATGTAACAATACGATAACAATGCAAATACACAAAATATACAACAAAGTTATGAAGAAAATATTCGCATAGATAGAAATGTGAACGATATTCAATTACAACTGTAGAATCAATTCAACTATATCGCTATCAAAAAAAAAACCCACATGAATCGATAACTAATACAGGATATGCTCAGCGAATTGGCCTCGACGTTGTTGATTTTCGTTTTAATTTCGGTTTATTTCAATCATTTATTTAATCTCCATTCGTCCATATTCACGTCTTGGTATAATTGTCTGAATTTGAAAAGATTTTTTAATGGGTTTATTATTGTTATTACATTTATACATTTATATCCGTCGTTTTGTTTTTGTTTTTTTTTCGTTTTTTTTTTTTTTTTTGCAAAACAATTATTAAATTTGAATAGCGAAAGTATAGTACGAATAAATTCCCTTGCATTTCTTATTGTTTTTCCATGTTTTTCACAAATATTCGTGACGAATGAGATATATAAAGAGTGAAAATGAATGTGATAGCTCAGTGTTAGAGCATTCGCGGGGTAAATAAAGTGCCACGAGTTCGCATCCGTCGACGGATAACACTTTTATTAGTCATCAAACAGTTGCTATCACAGGTAGTTCAACCGGAGCGAGGGGGGGGCTAGAGATGACAGATAAGAACAAAACGCTAAATTTTAATAAGCGAGTACCTTTGTGTGTATTGCTCGCCGAAAATAGTGCACTTTTGCATTGACTATTGAAATAAGAATTCTATAACATTGCTTGACATAAAATAAATAATTACTTAACATAACTTATTTATCTTATCAGCTATCATTATCTTATCAGCTTATCAGCCATTCCATCCAGCTAAAAAAATAGAGAGAAATAACCTTAACAATTGCTCGTAAATAAGAAAATACATTTGCCATGTAATTTTTTTCAATAGGATGTGCCGTCGATGTATCGGAATCGGTCGACGAATTCATATTTGCAGCACTCTAAATTATAATGAGTAGATAGGATATTAAAATATTGTAAATTTTTAGCTTTATTACAGCTATGAAACTACGGTGATAACGCTAATCACAGAGGAGAAACTTGGAAAACAAGTCAGTCTTGGAGGAAGAAAAGTTTATTTATTTTATTTTTGAATTTTATAATAAATGAATTATTCATTTAGAAATATTTATAGAAACATTTCCAGTACTCATCGCTTAGTTGTTAATTATGTCGCCTAACAAATTTGCATAACAGCCTGGTGGAAATAAAAATTTGCATATACTACAAAATGCTAAGTGGGCAATGGTTCACTTAGGCGATTGCCTTTTCACTAAGTTCCTATTAGTAGTTGTTCATATCCTACTAGATAAACAGTATCCTTAAAATAAACCTAAAATTCGAAAAAACTGTATCAAGGATCATTCCTAGACGGATCAATGTTTCACTTTTATCTTTTAATTTCTTATTCATTTTCGTAATGTTCTTTTCTTGGCATTTATGGCGCGTTTCTATATGTAATTTATTGAATCAAGTTTTTCTCTTTCTCTCTCTTTCTTTCTCCCTCTCCCTTTCTCTCTCTAAAAAGTACAAATCAACTCTAAATTGAGAGTGCGCTTGAGTGAACAGGTAAAATGAATACTGTGATAAACATTTCATAACGAATATCATCAAAACCAAAGAAAATTTTCCATATGAGGCAGCTTTCATATTTTAGTTTATGCATTTGGATAACTAGGATAGCAATCAATATGAAATAATTGAATTTTTCCTCTCTTTTTTTTCAATTTTTTTCAAGTAATAGAGAGTCTGCATGAAAAAAATGAGACATACTAATCGATGAGTTGATGATGGTCGATGATCGGAAGTCAATGAAGTTTCTGGTTTTTGATTTTCTGTTGCGATCGCTTCGGCTGACGGTTGTAAATCTATATGCAATCGTGGTAACATACCACTACGAGAAATTCTTAGCACTAAATCGATATCATCACGTGGACTTTCAAAATATTGATCGATCGTCTCGTAGATCAACTGAAATAAATTTTCATCTTATCAGCGTGAATAACTTTGATACTCGTCTCATTCCGATAAGCAAATTTGCATAATTGAGTAATGAAGCTGGAATTTACATAATCATTGGCACTCAGTTTTGGAATATGTAGAGTAACAAACATCTTTAGTAAGTTCTGTTTCACGTTGACCAAATGCCACCGGAGACGCACTAGAATCGACCGGCGATTCGCTTATTCGAGCTATTCTCTTCAATTCGGCGGCATCAATGATATGTATCGTCGGTTTCGACTCGTCTATAATATTCTCGTAGGGCACTTTTGTCAATTGTTCGTCGCTACTGCCTTTCACCTTTAATTGTACACCTATTGCAGTTAGTAGGCGAATAACAAAAGAATAGCTAAGAGGTTTTTCTTATATGCTCCCTCATTTGAGGTTTTTAGTGAATATGAGACAGAAAGAAGGAAAGAAGATTAGGCTCCAGCTGGTGCCTCCTCCGGAGTCTTTAATAAAAAATGCACCAATTGTTTTTTTCTTTATTTCGGCAACGTATTACATGCGAACTGAATTTACACTTGAATTATCCTTCCATTAGCTGATCCAACAAAGCGAAGTTTCCATTGACTACCGAGTTGATGCAGGTGTATAGACGACAGTACCCTCAACCTCCTTTCCCAACAAACTGAACACAGTCACGGCACGAAGGGCGAGAAGGTATTCACTCTTTCCTCCAGCCTCCTTCACCTTCGTCCCCCCCCCCTTCTTCTCATCCCATCCCCACTCCTTATAAATATACCTTGCTATCAGGAGGGTGGATGTTTCTTAACGTTTTCTTTACGAAAAAACATCATCTACAACTACATGAAAGTATGAAAAGACCCACATATCGTCCATCGATTTTAGCGGCGTCAAGTGAGAACGAATGTGCAGATCTGCCAGAATCATAGGAAAGACTACCCGAACTATCTGAATAGGTATGTATTAGATCGGCATCAAACGTTCGCACATCATCCGCATAGGTGATATCAACCGCTGATTGCTGACTTTCATTAAGCGATCGCTTCGATAACGATGGGGATTCTGCATGTGCAACCTATAAATTATAGGTGACGAATTGAAGGCAATTGATACTGCGCTGAGTGATAGTAGAAATAGTAACAACAATATGTGTTATACGATTGTGTTACAATATGTGTTACGATTGTGTTATAAGATGTGTTATATTACTGCGTTATAATATGTGTTACAATTATACATAAAGCCAGTAAGTTAGTATCAAAAGTGATCTTCGTCGACGAATCACATATAAACGCCGATAAATGTTTAGCACATATTCTAATGTTAGTTCATTCACTTAAATCTCTTACGTTGAAGCAATTGCTAAGCTGTTTAGATTGACGTAACACATGGGATTTCTAAACGATCCTCTAAGTTGCTCCACTTTTTCCTCTATTTCTTCCTCCTTCCTTACCGTATATCGGACCTTGTAACTTATTTCATGATCGGATAGTTACGGTCATTGAAGCTTGTGGTGTAAATGAGACTAACCGCCATTCAATAAATCTTTCATCTACCAACCGACCGCCTCACTTGATCGTAAATTCAAAACAAACAATGTTTTCTCATCCAATCTTTAGGTTATATCGAAAATGCAAATTATTAGAATCTGAAGTATGCACATATTTGAGATAGGATCGTAGACTATCTCAACTAAATTTGATTTATCGAGCATTGATAGTATTAAGCAATTTGCAATGCAAAATGCAAAAAAAAAATACAAAAAATGCAAAAGTGGCAGCTCACACATTAATTCTAAAATTTGCGTAAGTTGAATACTTAAAAGAATCAAATGTAAGATAGTATTCATTTCCAGGCTTTGTTTTTGCCTGTGTCGGCAGTGTGACTCGACTTTAAACTTTTTTTTTAGGTGGTTGAGAGGTTTGCCTTTTGTTGTTGCACTCATTGATGTTCAGTACCGGATGAATGGTTCCATATTGAAGGTACCATGACAGCCACAATGCCAATATGGGGTTACTGAAGTGTATATGTCATACTTGGTACGATCATTCAAAATCCATCGGTGACTACTGTTTGTAGTAGTAGTTCGACTCGGATGATAGAGACCGCATAACAACATGTTTATGATCGACTCCCCCCTTTTCAGGTACTTCATATACTCATCTCGAGGTACTTCACATTAAATTGTAAGTGGAAGCCAAATGGAAATTGATTTCAAATATTTTGAGTTCTCCATCTGCCAAATCTTTTGAATCTTCCTAAAGCTCCGGGTAGATTACAAGAAATACGACTCGGGGAACTGTTGGTTGTAATATAAGCTTGATTTGAAGACAACCAGTTGTGCAATTACGTTGGATATTATTCATCTTTTTCAGCATAATGGCTGATAAGAGCGCATTCGTTCCGGTGGAAGCGATGGGAAGTGGCACAAGTAGACCCGCCGAATTAGATATCGACATTGATGACGATTACTTCGGTAGCTCGAAACCTGCACCACCAAAAGTTGAGCCACCGCCTCCACCGCCACCACCACCACCACCACCACCGCCACCTCCACCAGCACCAAAGGTTAAATTATCCATTTGTTTTTAAATCTTTGATCCGCTTGGTTTAAATATAATTCATTCCAAGTGTTGAACCTTCGATGGTTAATTCAAGGGTTTCGGTATCAATTAACCAAAAAATAAAGAAATAAAAATAAAATGAAATAAAACCGAAATATTTCTGCGCTCTCCGAACAATTTTGTTACTAGAAATGAATAGCTTAGAATGATTTTCCACATAAAAAGTACTCATTAAATTTAATAATATTTATTTCAACTTAAAGTAATCTGCAATTATATTTCAGAAAAAGATTGTATATAAAAAATCGAAGACCTATCAAAAAACTTATGCCTATAAAAAAACTTAAGAACGCTGTATTGACAAGCGCTTCAACGAATAAATCAACTTGCCGAATCTTCTTTTCAATCAACTCTTCTATGCTTTTTATGTATTCTAATAACATAAATAAATGCAACAATAAATATGTTTAATAAAATATTTAACACTGGGAAAGTATTGCAAAATTCGTATTATTACCTGTTCAACAGGCATAACGATGATCCCAAAATGACTAAAAGACATGTTCGATCGATTAGAGAAATATGGAAAGGTATCGCCGACTTTTTTCGCTAAACTATCTAAGTTTCAACTTATTCCAAGGATTCATATTTTAAATATAATATTAGAGCCAACAAAATTCAATGGTTAGTTGCGGTTATTGAAATAGTCCAAATGAACAAATATTTTAAGAATCCTGAAATCATTGTCTTCAGTTGCCTTACGAATTTTTTAACAATCAAGATTCCTTAGAGGAATTTGGGGAAAAAGAAAAGAAGAAAATTGAGAATTATATCATGCGAGCTGTCACGATATAGGGACTTTCTCATCAGAGCACTTTCATATTTTGCTGATCCGATCGCCACAACAAATCTGCCACAGAAGATTCGTTCTTTACCTGATCCGGGAGTACTTCAGCGGTTTTAAATATCTATAGGTCTTCCGGAAATCGATGGATTAAGTAGGAGGGGGATAAGAGATGATCCTATGGGGTACATCACGCTCACCAAATTTCGTTAATCTGCCTTCTATAGTTCTCCAAATTGAAACTACTGAACTGATGGACAGATAGACACATGCATACGCACAGATACTATGCTGCCTTAGTACATATGCAGATGGGATACGGAAGAATAAAAACACATAGTTGGTGCAGAAGATAATTGCACAAGCGTATTCGATGCAAATCGTCTGATTAATTAGCAGCAGACAAACATTTAAAATGAATAACAAGGTAGTAGTCTTCAGTAAATTTTATATAAACTCTCAAGCAGTCGCATAATTCCTCAGTTGAGATTTTTTTTTTCGTAGACAGGGGAATTTGAATCTAGCTAACTGAAAACACAACAGGGGCAAGAACATATATACCGAAATAAATAAATATACTTTCGCAAAAATTGCCAAGAGTAGGTCGGTGGAGTGGTTCATTAAAGTATGGTAATATTCAATGTGGTTTGCTTGACGTTTTGGGAAAAAGGGAGGAGAGAAGGGTGGAGGGGAGGGGGAGGGGGGGGAAGGGGGGGGGGGGGGGGGGGGGGGGGGGAGAGGGTGGAATGAGTTAGGTGAGGAAAAAGGAGAAGAGCAGTGATTCGGAAGATTGGAATGGAAGAATCGCTATCGGTCAGGTGCTTGCCAACTTTGGTGAATTCCTATAGTGTGGAAATTGGAGACTTTATAATCTAGAAATGTATATGCTCATGACGTTAAACTTGAGCATAAGGTTGCAAGCTTGTAATCTCGCATAGTTTTTGCGCATTTTCCCATTTCGATATATTGAAATAAGATAATTAAATTAATAAAAAGTTCCCTTCCCATATCTATTATTTATTTAGAGGAATGCCGATAAAATGAACATCGAAATATGTAAATTTTTTTGGGGACTGGTTGATCCATCACCACTACATTTCCTCATATGCTAATATGTGCTGCTATAAAATTAGAATATTAATGAAATTTATTTGCATAGAAATTTTTTTGAATTTGCATCGGTGAGATGCTTAAAAGAAGATGAAAAGCCCGTGGTTTTCATTTCAAGGTGATTTCACGTACAGTGGCGGCTTCGTTCGTACAGTGGGGACCCGTCACTCTTTCGACAGCCGTGGAGGTAAGGTAGTGTTCTTGTGGTAGGAGTTCTTATGGTAGGAGTTTTTTGATCGTGGTTCTTAAGGTGTAACAACATCAGCAATAATCAGGTATTATTCCTGAATGTAGAGTATGAGGCAATAGAAAAGGAATGGATGGAGAGTTTGGATTTGTAAAAAAAATCTAAGAGTGACCTCAGGCAAAACATGTTTCCTCCACCGGAAATATCTGGTTCTGAAGGCGAAAGACGAGCTGTCATGGATCGGCTGTTTTGCATTCCCGCTGGCCGTTGATGATATCTTATGTTGGAACGTTCGACAGGCTGAATAAGCTCCGTATATAACTCCTGACTCTGTTCACATGGGTAGGGTTCATGATGACTAGCTCTTATTCAGTTAGACGTAGACCTTTAACAGTAATCTTCAACGGTAAGAATATTCGTATAAACCTTCAACCGTAACCTTTTTAGCAACATGGCCGATAAGAGCGCATTCGTTCCGGTGGAGGCGATGGGCAGCGGTACAAGTAGACCCGCCGAATTAGATATCGACATTGATGACGATTACTTTGGCAGTTCGAAACCTGCACCGCCAAAAGCTGAGCCACCACCACCACCACCACCACCACCACCACCACCTCCACCACCACCACCACCTCCACCAACGCCAAAGGTTTGACTGTTTTTTTTCCCTCATTCAAAAACAAATGGACGAATGCTTTATAGGTTGTCACTTGATAGCTGCAGCTTGGATGTGATAGGTGCTTCATCCTTTGTGAATTTTCAGCTTGATTACATTAATATCGTTCATATTGTCATGTATGCTTTATTTAGCTTTAACATCTCTGCAACAGGACAATATCCCCTCAAGACGAAAAATAGAATGGACAATACCGTAATCTTACTCATATACTCTATACGGTCATTGGCGTATCGAAGGAGGAAGTCGGTCCGTGCAGATTCCTTCCCCTCTCCTACCAACCCCTCCCCCTTCCTTCGCCGTTCCCTTTGCTATGTCGGGAAACAAGTTTCACATTCCATTCCAAATCTTTTTATTCGTATTTTTGCGTTAACTTTCAACTATAAAACGTTTTTGATGGAATGCGAATACCATATAGAAATTGAATATATGCATCAATGATTGATTTTAAAAGTGAATAAATTTTAGAAGAAGATCGTTTACAAGAAATCGAAGACGTACCAAAAGACGTACGCCTATAAGAAAAAGTAGACGAAATATCGACGGGGGATTCATTGCTGAAAAAACATAGAGTGATACTCATTTATACTAATATTTGATTGATACTATTTGTATCATAAAATTATTAAATAAAACTCATTCATAATATTATGACTATAATCGAATTACCGATAATCGCATTTTTATAATATAATTAACAGTCCACAAGCATATCTTAAAATATCTCAATAAAATATCTCAGTAAAATTAAAAAATCTAATTATATGTATATATATAGATGTATACACAGGTGTAAGAGTAAGAATCTATAGCATGTTGTCACATTTCCATATTCACTTCCTATACATCTTTTTTATTACAATCATTAATTATGTTCATTTTTGAGTAACTTTAAACTATGTTGGCTGCTAAAATATACAAATCTGAAATTAGAAGGTAGCCAATACTTGTAACTCTTGTTCGTTCGATGTTTTTTTCATTATTCATCTTAAGTGGATTTTCTGATAGTAAAATATACAAGTGTAAGAATAAGAACGATTTATTCAAATATCCAACAGGCAAATATACTTCAAATAAGAGATTAGTTTATAATTGGATAGCAAATTTGCCCAGCTCCACAACTATATCCTGTTGGGCATTGTCCATAGATACATCGTTGTACAGGAGTGATGTCATATGCACAGCAGTAGTTGTTCGCATTGCATAGATATCCAGTAGGACATACGCCATTCGCGCATGAACCTATAGAAAGCTTTAGCTACAGTAGCATATTACTTGATTAATTCCCAATTATCAGTAACTTTATTAATTATGAGTATGAAATTGTATGGGAATTCCATATATTTTGTTGAATTTTTTTGGTTTTTTTTCAAATATTTTTCGATTTTTTCAATTTCGATTTTTCTTTAAAAAAAGCTATTATAGTTGTCTATGATCCATAGAAAAATTTTTTTCTTTAATTTCAGGTTTTGTGTCTTCAATTTCAGGTTATTGATACATAAATACGTGTAAATTAATTGTTATATGTAAATTAATGTAAGAGCAGACATGCAAATTAGTTGCGAAATTATTCTTGTAGTTTTTGTTAATGGAACTTAATACTGAATAACATTACCAGCACTTGCACCAGTTAAACATCGACAGCAAACATTGTTCGCCGTGCACACATATCCACTGCTACAGTAACCATCACTACGACATCGTCCATTCGATGGTTCATACCCGCCACACACAGGTATCACCGCTAGAAAATTTTAAAGATCGGCGGAATTGTCATGGCTATTAGTGGCTGCGATGAACGTTCTATACATTCTATTATTACTGTAGATGTTACTGTATTACAATAGAGTTTACTCTTATCTACCTATTGCACCGTACCATTCATTCATACATCGTTTCTTCGTATCAACTGTTATAATAATATATCACATATTATGCAAATCTCGATTTCCATAAGTTATGCATATATAATAAACATTAGAAAAGAAGTCGTATTATTAAGAGGGAACTGCGTCTTTTCAATCAACTTGCCGTGCCTCTTGCGTCGCTATGGAGAAATATTTTGCAACACGAAATTAACGGAATTGTGCTATAAACAAAAATGTGTTATAAATAGCACAGTTGTGCTATAAATATATATAACTGTATTTATTCAAACGATTGGATATACAAAAGCAACAACAAACATGAATGAATTTGTTTTGACATATTTAATGACGTCACAAAACAATGTGAAGATAGTGCTTTTTATGTAGTCACAAACAATAACACTAAAAACACTTTCGCAACATTTTATTGCCACACGGGTGTCATTAAGTGGCAATAATTGAACTAATAAGCAAAGATGAGATGGGAAAATGTCCAGTACCTATTCTCGTGGTTGTCATCTCTTTTTCAAGCATAAAAGCATCTCACTTATTTTACTAGTTTAATAGTACAAAAATAAATATATGCACTATATCGACCAATAATATTCTCACAAAAGATGCGCAATAATTGAAATAAGAATGCTACCAATAAATAAATAAATAAATAAATAACAAAAATAAATAAATAATAAATAAATATTATTTACGTATCGGTGTTGAGGTTGTAGTGATCGTTGGAAGTGTGCAACAAAATCCATCAATACATGATGAAAGCGTATAAATCTAAAGAGAAACATTGTGATTCAAACGAGCAAACTCTAATATTCGTCAGCAATTTTTGATTTCTTTTCGGAAGTTATTCGAAAAAATTTCAAATTTTTTAGGATGAAAATTTCTGAACAATTGAAATTCATTCAACTAATAGCGACTCATATTTAAGATTTCTCGGAGAAATTTATTTAAATTGATTAATTTAGTTTATTCAAATTTTGTATCCTTTTTTTGACGTTATTTTTAATTAAATTTTTGATTAATTTATGTATGAATACGATCAAATCAGATTTTTGAAAGATAGCGGTAACTTTTTTTCGATGGAATAATCTCAGACTAGTGTTTCTATTGTAATTGCTTAACATAGGAGAAAAGCTATATTATCGATCCGATCGAGTAATTGAAGTCTCATTTCTAGAACTCTATTATGAATAGGTAGAGGGTTACAAATTGTGCTCCCACTTGCGACCACCCAGTTGTCAAATTTTTGATCGGAAAGAAGGTAAGGGAGAGGAAAAAGAGGAAGCTAAATTTTTATAAATTTTTATTTACATCGAAGCGTTCTAGAAAACTTTTAATTTAGTGCTATTTCGAAGATATCATACCTGAGTGCATTGAGCCGAAAATGAACACGTCATACCGAGATAAGTACCTTGATTTGAACAAAGGTATTTTTGTGGACCATTGCTTGAACATGCTGCAAATTATTTATTTAATTGATTATTTCACATTTTGATCTAGAATTATATACAATTATTTTTAAAAATAAGTGATATTTTCAATTGGTATTTTGTTAATATTAGTGATATGATACTTATCTATTCTCGGGACTTTTTTAAAATTTGCCTCCTATAATCCTAAAAGAATTATATTAAAGGATGATCTTAGATGGTCAAGAAGTTATAAAAAAGATTCGAATTTCTTCGAAAATAAAATGAATAAATACGAATAGATGAGTTCAAAGGAGAAAAATTTTTTTTGGATCGCGTTTGCTTTATTCATCATATATAGATCATAATTAATCAATGGTGGGACAGATAAAGTAGTTAAGTGAATCAGTAATTAGTAACCGAAAAACATAATAAAAATCATTTCGTTCATAGGTGATTTGACGATATTCGATGGAAAAATAGTTTCATAGAAAAGAGATTATTTGATTGTTGAGCTATTGTATAGTCGATTATCACTATGCCAAACAAATGTTTTTCTCTATGGCGAAGATCTCTGTTGCTGCTGGCGGATGATGGAAAAGGATGAAAACCGATTGGATTGAGGGCTTTCGGCGTCAAAGACAGCTCATACTTATGAAGAAACAAGAGACTTTCTATAATAAAATATATGATTCTGATTAGAATCTATATTATAGGGTTGATGACCAGTCAGAACGTTCGTGATAGCTGAGCGGTAGGGCAATCGCCCGGTAAGCGAGAGGTCGCAGGTTCGTCTCCGTCTGCGGGGAAGTTTTCATTGGTCATCAAAAACGCCCCGTCATGATTCTGATTAATTACATTTAGACGTGGCTAGTGATTACATTATTGCAAATTTTTTTTCTCCTAAAATGTAGAATTATTACTGTATAATTGTCGACGAATGTTTTTCATATTTTCAAACAAGTAGAGAAAAATTGAAAAATATACGAACGTGTATAGGAATAATATTGATTCGGATAGCTTCCACAAAGATAATAAATTGTTGCTCGTTTTGATTTTGAGATTAGCTCATTGGGATTAGATGACGATGCGTAGACGGTGAGGAGTATCGAAATCAACATGCTCATCGAGTATAGCTTCATTATGGAAGATAGTAGAATATCGAACACTGAAATAGCGAAAATAGAACAAGTCGAGCAATCAATATAGTAATCAATAACACTACAGTAATCCACATCAGTAAAGTAATCCACCTCACTACAGTAATCCAAATTAGTAGCGCGATGAAATGACTAGTTAACAGAGAGCCGCTCATATACATTTTTTGAACGCAGGTAAACTAGCTCAACCTGTCTTACCTGGAAGTAATAGTCGAAGTGGAGCTAATTTCATTATCCTTTATGTAGAACAACCCTGTAGAAGTAAAATGTGTAAAAAAACTAATATTTTTTTGATTGCTTATTTCTCTATTCTTTCATTAGAAAAGTCCTACGAGATTAAACAATTTCATTTATATTGTAAAGCATATTTGCATAAAATATATTTGCAAATATGAGCGAAAAATATATTTAAAAAGAAAAAACAAGAATAGATTTTATCCTGAATAGTGTAATTTGGGGAATTTTCCGGGTAATTTTTTCGGATAAGTATTTTTCGGGTAAGTTTTTCGGGATAGTTAAAAGTTAACAAGAAGGTGAATGACGCGTGTCTTTAAAAAACGATCTACAATACAATAGTTTTGAAATCATAAAATAATTATTACAAAGAAGAAATAATTCGACAAATAGGTCGAGTAGTGATAAAATTCTTTTAATGCCCACCTATCTATTCTATTCCTATCAAAGAATACAATTTTCTCAATGATGGCTTATAAGCGATAATATCGATTACTTCAATAGGTAAAAATTTCCAGGAACATTTACCAATGATCGAATCATCCTAATATATCTTAGACAATATTATTTTAAATATTTTCGAAAATTTTTATTGAATTTAGGAAGCATAAAAAAATTTTCCTGAAATCACTTTTGTGGAAGAATTTTCCTGAAATCATTTTTCCGGAAGAATTTTCAACGAATTTATTGAACCTATGAGTCAGCCGTATTGACAACTTACCGCAATGGTGATGTGAAACGGATGTACGATATTGACTATAAATATATTGTGGAAAAGCAGTTCTTTGTTTGATTTGTATTTTAGTGTCACTTCACATACAAACATGATCAACTTTTGAAGATTCTTCTTTTTGATGATTCATATAAAAATACAATCCAAAAGTTCTCATCTGAAATCGACGATCCAATGAAACGTTATTGACAGCTAACTGGTTGAATCCGAATATCAAGCCCCTCTAAGGTTTTGTTTACCTAAGAAAGTCAATAATTCCAAACAATATTAAAGGTAATACGATTGAGTTTCTTGAGATTTTTGCTTAAAATTCTTTCGCTCCTAAAATTTGATATGCTATGCGGTCAAAATCATCATCAATACGAAATGGATATCATAATGATATACTCTAGAAATTCTAGATGAAAACAACGTATCATTTCGATGATATATTTTAATGCTCTATTATTCTTGATGAGATAAACCATTCAAAAATATGGGGGATAGGGGAGGGTGGGAATCTAAATCTCATATTTATAAATACAAGTCGGATATTTCGGCCGAGTTTCGAGTAGAAGCGATGATGAAGGGGCAAATTTTTCTTAATTTCCGAGTGGAAATTACCCGATTTTCACTTTAAATATTAAGGAGCCTATGAAAAAGTTGAAAACTTATTCTTTACTCTCGAATATTTCTCAATAGTATCTTGAAAGTTGAAGAAAAAAATAAGAACGACACTAGAAGTTTAGAAGTTGAGTAAACAAATATCGTATTCGGTACTCAATCATTGTTGTTTGTCCTCTTCCAATATCCGGTCCTCGTCTCTTGCAATACGCAATCATTTGGTAATCTTTTAGTCGTCTTTCTTTACGTTATATTCCTATTTTTGAATAAAATTTTCAACATCTTGCAGAAGAAAGCAACATCTGCAAAACATGAAAATATTGGACTACGCGTAGAGTGCAAAATGCTTCCCCTTCCCAACCCCCCCTACCCCCTCCCTTCTCTATAGACCCCCTCTCAAGCATATCAGTGGCATACTTGCATTCCTTCCCCAACCCCCTCCCCTCCTCCCTATATGTTCCTTAATAATGTTTTGATTAAATAATATGCAACAAAAAAAGCAATAGAAACAAGCTTTATTGAAACATTAAAAAAAGCCAACGAAATGTAAATCAAAGAAATACCAGATTTAAAAAAAAAGAATTGTGGAATGCGCAATGGATTATAATAAAACACCAAACGATCGGCTATTCTTCATAGATGAGGCGATAAATATTTGTGCGATAACAATGCAATGCAATGCAATGCAATGCAATACAACGCAATGCAATCCATTCAACAATATGATCGACGACTTTCGTACAAATGATATAATTCACCTCTATTTTGACCGATAACATAAATAAGCACCACACCTAAAGCCTACTAGAAGGAAGTTGCAAAAAAAAAAATTTCTTCCACAGTTTTTTTTCAACAAATATGCAACTTTGAAATACAATAAAAATCTTGCAAAAATTTCATAAAAATTTCTCACAAAAAAACTATACTGGTAAAAATTGAAAATCTTTCATTTAATTTGACTCATAATCCTTCTAAAATCTTTTCTTTTTCTAAGTGAAATTTTTATGAAGTTTGAATTAAAAAATTCCGAAAATTTTTTCCACAAATCAACGATAATTCAATTTCAATATTCAAATTTCTCCATTGACTTTCTAACTGAATCACATAATGCAAATGAAAAGGAAAAAGCGAAATATTTTGTGCTGTTTTTTATTTGTGTGTGTGTGTGTGTGTGTGTTAAATAAAACGAGATCCACATAAAAAATTCTATCAAAAGAAAAGAGAAGAATGCGATAAAAATGCGAAGCTTTTAAGTTGTTTTTTTTAATATACTTGTAAATGAAGAAATTGCTAAATGAGCGCCTATTGTACGACACTTTCGATTCCAGCCGTCACGTTGAAGAGACGTTCAGTGTTTTCTCCATTCAATTTGTGCTCTTTAGGTGGATGTCTTTCGGCTTGCACATCGAATGTCCACTCACCATTGAAGTGATCAATACGTGGCTTTACCTGTAATTTTACCTGTGATTGTATATCAAACTCACGTTGAGAATAACTCACTCATAAAAATATTTTAATAAAAGTACGAAAAATATACTTAAATTTGATTTTCGAAATATGAAGAAAAAATTGCACATTTAAAAAAGATTTTTATGTAAAAATTACAAATCTAAAGAATATTTTCTTGTTTTTTTCTTCCAAAAAGTTGTGTGGAATATCTCTGAGACTATCGATGATGTAGCCGAAGGAGTACATATTCATTTCTCGACTATTTTACGTTATTTTCAAAAAAAGAATTTTTTTTTCGGTAATTTTGTCTAATCATTGCATTAAAATAGCTCAATCAATGAAACGAAATATGACCTGTTGAAGGCCGAGTTCGATTTTCGATGTTTCTCTCATTTCATACTTCTTTACCTTTCCTGAAAGCGTCAACGGGAAGTCCTTCTCGCCTTTGAATAAAATATATCGTGGAATTTTGAAATGTGCAATCTAAAAAAAAGATTTATTGCAATATTTCACCTATTTTTTTCCTTAAAAAATGAAAATAGAAAAAAAATGTATTTTATGAAAATTAAATCTATTATAATAAAAACGAGAAAAAACCTTTTAAATAAATAAAAAAACATTTATTTTTATTTACTTCCATATTCAGTTGCAAAAGTATATTTGTAAGATGCTTCTACTTCCTCTTTCTCTTTCACAGTGAATTGATATTATGCTGAAAGAAAAGAAAAAAGCGTTGAAATAATGAGAGAGAAAGAAAGAAACGAAGAGGTTATTTTTTTTAATGTTTTTTTAAATGATAGCATAACTATTTCATTATCTTCACTTCATATTAAAATAGCTCTAGCTATTACTAATGAAAAAAAAGGTAGATGGAATATAAATGATTGTCGACAAATGTAAACAACAATATTCCCACTTGTAACTTATGATATAAGAAAATCTGCCTAACAATTTAACAGTTTTTTTAATATTTATTATTTGAACCTTATCTATTAAAAAAATCTATTTATCAGCGCTGCTTTATCACCTATCTATTATCTGATATATAATAGATCATCTGATATCTATGCATTATCACCAACCTATCAGCGCTTATCATCGGCCTATGCATAGCAAGTTCCTCAAATAAAGAGCTAAACCTCATATAAAATGTTGTTTCGATTTGTTTCAGGCTGCTCTTGATTACTATGGACGAATAATCGAAAATAAATAACTCTGATTTATCGCTGATATATGAATATACTATATAAAACTTAATCCACAATTTAGGATAGCATAATTAAATTTATTTGTTTTAACTGTGATCAGCTTAGAGAAATTATATAACTTAGATTAAATAACATAGAAAAATATTCATTTGAAAATATTCCCTTATTTCAGATCATAAAAATAAGCCTTATACTTATAGCGCATAAGATTTTATACAAAAAAGTTGAATGAATTCATGCATTGCTGGCTGAAAATAATTAGTTTAAAGTACCAGAAAAAAATTTTTTTTCTATGAGAAAATTTTTCAACATTAATAAATATGCTATAGCAAATACTTACTCGTCCTTTGCAAAAGTCACGAATATCTTGTTCGGTAACATTTTTTGCCTCTTCATTAAGTCGAATCCATGCACAAACTACTTCACCATATCTTTCGTCAGGTACCCCAACAATCTAAAAAATTATTCACCGCATAAAGGCAACATTTTCATACGAAAAATTTGGTAGTTGTTCTATTAAAAAATTTGTAATTTAATTTTCAACGATAATATAATCAGTATATTACCTAATAACACCTCGAATATAATTTCCTTAGAAAATTGTTATAAGTGTTTTCTCGATCTCAAGTAACACAAATTTACCTTACTATGCTTTATTATCTAGAGAGTTTAAATCGTCACAATTAGGTAAAAATGTTCAAAAAATGAAATACATTTAATATTAATTATTATATACTTTTAACAATATGCAAATTTGAGGACGAGATAATATGCTAATTAGCTTTGGTATTTAGGGATGGTATATATATATGGTATCCGGGGAACAGAATATTTCTAAGTTCGTGTACTAGTTGACGCTTTAAACGTCCAACGGAAAACGAACAACGATCATCTATGGTATAATCTCATATAATAAACAGATATTAATGTGAGATAATGCTACGTCGCCGAAAAAATAAAACAAAAAACGAGTTGCTATAACAACAAACAAAGAAAATAACGAAAATATATAAAACAAACTATCGATCTGTACATTTCATATATTTGTATATACAACATACCTGTACATCTTCAATTTTTGGATGACGGAAGAGATATTGCTCCACTTCAGTGGGATAGATATTCTCACCACCACGTACAATCATATCTTTCTTTCGACCAACGATACTCACTGTACCATTCTCATGCATTACACCAATATCTCTATAAATAGACCACTTAGACCACCTAGTGAGCAAATATATTTTTAGCCATAAACATTTTAGAGTTATGTTTGTGCTTAACGATAATATTGATTTTGAAACGTTAAGTTCAATGCTGAATGATGATGTAGAATCACTGAAGTAAAACGTCAAATAGCTATTCATGAGGGAAATACTTTAAATTCTATTCGGCTAATTAAAAAAAATAAATACTTTAAATTCTATTCGGCTAATTAAAAAAAATTATTATTATTAAAAAATTAGTAGCTTATCTTTATCTTTACCCAAAAATTTACCTTTACCTTTACCTTCATCGAAAATTTACCCATATTTAAAAGTACAAAATTAGCTACTGTAATAAATATAAGAACAAACCCTGTGTGATACCATCTATCAGGAGTGATCTCAGTTTTTGTCATATCCTCGCTATCCCAATAGCAACGCATTACCGAATAACCTCTTACCAACACCTCACCTCGTTCACCTCTCGGCAATACGGTACCGTCATTGCCAACGATCGCTGACTTAAAATAATATTTATGTACAAATCATTTTGAATCATTTTTAAGGGATTTTTTTTCCAATATCCTATGCTATCTCGATCATTGCTTTATAATTTGAATAAAAATTTCTTAATAAAAAATAAATAAATTCTACTTTCTATTAATTGCAAAGATTTCTGTTAGAATGTTCGATAAGAATATGGAATCGAGCTGGGCTACTATATAAAGAAGTACTGTAACCTGCACTTTTTGTGAGGCAATCCCAATCGTGCAATAAGTGAGTCATAGTCCACATTTCCGATATAAACAAGCAGTCATATCATCACGCAAAATTTCAACTCAATTTGAGCACCGGAAATACTTCTTTCTGGGTGTACTTAGTTTATTTGCAAATGCGCTCCTTTCGCTTCCACCGGGTGGGAGTGTTGTTTAAATGAGGTGGGGAACTACTCGAGCTTTTACGATATCTAAACAACAAGCGAAAAAAGATAGAAACCTCAAGATGATCCATGATGTGTCCAACAGATTTGATACGTTCTTCAGGCGGGTCGTCTCGTACCGACATATACGACACAGGACTAGTTTCAGTAGTACCATAGCAAACCTGTTTAATTTCAGGATTTGAAATACGGTTCAATCAATTAAAATTCACGTCCGATTTGCTGATGGAATTATTGCTTGGAATTTTTGTGATTATTGCTTTTATGCTTTATTTTCATATCGTAAGCTTTTAATTTTCTTTTTTTTTTTGTGCAACATATACACTCACAATTGATTATATTTTTTGCTCTTTTTTATTGCCTCTTTAAGGCTCTTTTATGCTTCTCATATATATTTGTGTATGTTCCCCTGATATCGGACAAGGGATAAATAAATGAACATATAAATAAATCAACAAAATAAGTGAATAAACGAATAAAAAAGTAAATAAATAAATAAATAAATAAATGGGCTAAATAAACAAATAAGTATCAGTTTTGCAATGTTAGATGCCAATTTATCAAGGCAATCAATTGCAAGGTTATCTCATTTCGCACATGCAAGTGAATCGAAGAGGAAAAATGTTGAAGAAAAAAGAACCTGCAAATCACGCATGCCAAGTTCTTGTACTAATCGACGACATAGAGCAATTGGACATGGTGCACCAGCGACAAATCCTTTGAAACAAATAAAAAATTCACTCATAAAATTTAATAAACCTTTATATAGTCATAATAATGATAGATATTTTATGAAAACAAAAAATAATACTCGATCCTCGGGCTAAAAAAATTCCACAACGAGTAAGTTAATCTATGAAAAAAGTTTTTCGTACTTTTCTATTTTTCTCATTTTTCATAAATTTTTATATTTTCATTTCATTTTCAAGAATCTTCCATATTCAGTTTCAACGGAAATTTCAGCTTTCAATCGAGTGATTTAACAATATGAGCAAGAAAAAAAGATGTCTGAAAAGAAAAAAATGAAAATATGATGAGACTTTTTTGAAAAGGAATAAAAATTTTATGAAAAAAAATTATAAAAATTTTCAAAATGAAAATATGATAAAAAAGTTTTAAAAAATAAGATAAAACCTGAGAAAATAGATGAATAATCGAATTCTGAATAGCGTGGATGATTTAGCATATCGATGAACATTGTTGGTGTTCCATAAACCGTTGTACACCTGTAATTCACGTGCTCATAAAAACCGGATATATGTTCTTTAGAGAGTTGAATGGTCGAGTTTTTTTTTTTTTTTTTTGAAGACGAGTTTATCAAAGTGAAATAATTACTGTAGATGAAAAGATATGTCACTAGTGTTTTCCAAGAAAAAAAACAGAAAACAAAAAAAAATTCAAGTATCATTTGTCATTTTCTGATCATATAAATCGGAACAGGTGAACGAAATGATAGAAAGTGGGAAATGCAAGAAAAAGAAAGGAAATAAAAGAAGGAGGGAGAGAGAGTTAATTGAAGAAGTTTGGGAAATTTTTTGGGAAATTTGGGAAGCTCGGGGAAAAAAAGAGTAGTAAGACAAGTAGAGAATTTCCAGCAGCTATAGAATTTTATACAGTTTCCCGGAGATTCCTATTTTTATTTATTCTTTTTTTTTTACATTTCTGTATGCCTAAGTGAATCGATAGCAGTTTATTAACATATTCCAATGCAATGATTTCACTATTTTATCTCTATCATAAAATGAAATATTTTAATATTCATTTAAATATTCAAGAATTTTAGTACTCATTTGAACATTCAAAAATTTCACTGTTTATTTAAATATTTATAAAATATTTGCAATCTTTAAATTACTGGTTAATGATTGTTCATTAAGTAAGATATCAAACAAAATGTCTCAATTTTAAATGAAAATAAATTCGATATGTTATTTCCTACAAATATTCTTTTATTGAGTAGTAGGTTCCATAACTGCAACGAAAAAACAATGGCGATGCAGCATTGATGGAGCATAATGCTGTACGAACCATACTAACTGCTACTCAATGAGTAGCGATTTGCATAGAAGGACATTTGCGCCTCAGCTTGACTAGAGAAGAAAATAGATAACATTTATTGTGCAAATCATAAAATAACGTGTATTATTCAAGTCATGGCAATCACATCTGAGATTTTAAATACAATGCTGAAAGTATTGACGAATGCTTATGTGATTCGATCGTTTAACCAATTACCGAATATCAACAGCGATTACCATTTCAATCAAAACTTCACAATGGGATGATCTTAATTAAGGGCTATCTTATTAAAGGTGAGTAATTAAGTGGGAAGATGTTAGTGGAATATTAAAGAAATTTATATACCGTTCTTCGTGGATTGCTTGAAGTGCAGCAAGAGGCTCGAAAGATGGTGCAGGAAAGACACACGTTTGTAGATGAATACACGCGCTTAGACTTCCCATTACACATCCGAAACAATGATATAGTGGATTTGGCACACAGATTATTGTTCGCTGCAATATTCCGCTTTTCAGATTGCCTTTTTCTGAAAATGACTAAAAAAAACTTCATTCGAAAATTTTTTTTTGTTTTTATTTTTTTTATTTTTTTTTTTCTTTTTTGAAGACGAGTTTATCAAAGTGTAATAATTACTGTAGATGAAAAGATATGTCACTAGTGTTTTCCAAGAAAAAAAACAGAAAACAAAAAAAAATTCAAGTATCATTTGTCATTTTCTGATCATATAAATCGGAACAGGTGAACGAAATGATAGAAAGTGGGAAATGCAAGAAAAAGAAAGGAAATAAAAGAAGGAGGGAGAGAGAGTTAATTGAAGAAGTTTGGGAAATTTTTTGGGAAATTTGGGAAGCTCGGGGAAAAAAAGAGTAGTAAGACAAGTAGAGAATTTCCAGCAGCTATAGAATTTTATACAGTTTCCCGGAGATTCCTATTTTTATTTATTCTTTTTTTTTTACATTTCTGTATGCCTAAGTGAATCGATAGCAGTTTATTAACATATTCCAATGCAATGATTTCACTATTTTATCTCTATCATAAAATGAAATATTTTAATATTCATTTAAATATTCAAGAATTTTAGTACTCATTTGAACATTCAAAAATTTCACTGTTTATTTAAATATTTATAAAATATTTGCAATCTTTAAATTACTGGTTAATGATTGTTCATTAAGTAAGATATCAAACAAAATGTCTCAATTTTAAATGAAAATAAATTCGATATGTTATTTCCTACAAATATTCTTTTATTGAGTAGTAGGTTCCATAACTGCAACGAAAAAACAATGGCGATGCAGCATTGATGGAGCATAATGCTGTACGAACCATACTAACTGCTACTCAATGAGTAGCGATTTGCATAGAAGGACATTTGCGCCTCAGCTTGACTAGAGAAGAAAATAGATAACATTTATTGTGCAAATCATAAAATAACGTGTATTATTCAAGTCATGGCAATCACATCTGAGATTTTAAATACAATGCTGAAAGTATTGACGAATGCTTATGTGATTCGATCGTTTAACCAATTACCGAATATCAACAGCGATTACCATTTCAATCAAAACTTCACAATGGGATGATCTTAATTAAGGGCTATCTTATTAAAGGTGAGTAATTAAGTGGGAAGATGTTAGTGGAATATTAAAGAAATTTATATACCGTTCTTCGTGGATTGCTTGAAGTGCAGCAAGAGGCTCGAAAGATGGTGCAGGAAAGACACACGTTTGTAGATGAATACACGCGCTTAGACTTCCCATTACACATCCGAAACAATGATATAGTGGATTTGGCACACAGATTATTGTTCGCTGCAATATTCCGCTTTTCAGATTGCCTTTTTCTGAAAATGACTAAAAAAAACTTCATTCGAAAATTTTTTTTTGTTTTTATTTTTTTTAAAATTTTAATTTAATTTAGAAAAAAGAAAAAAAGAAAGAAAAATTTAGAAAAAAATTTCAGCTTTAGATTTTCTATCTTTTTTATTGTTTACTTTATATTTTCTTCGACGATTTTCATCAGTAATCAACATAATTGTAGGCATACCTTTTCGCTGTATCCAGCTCTTCGTCCAATGAAGTAGGCATTATTGACAACATTATGATGGGTTAATGTTGCACCTTTTGGAACACCTGTTGTACCCTAAATACATACCTTTTACTAATATTTGTTTTCTTTTATAGTAAATATAATAGCACATCGACTTTCCTTTTTAATATTTATATAGCTATTATTTAAAAAATAAATAAATAAATAAAATCACACCTCAACGTTTCGGTTTTTTTTTAAAAAAAAAAATTTTTTTTTGAATTTCAATGAATTTTCAATAATTTAATTCTCAATATTTAACAATTGCACTATTCTCTTCTCAAACTTTGGCGTTGAAAAGTTTAAAAATTGTTGGTTTTGATAATCTTTAAACAGAGATAACAATAGGTCGCAAAGATGTCAGTATTCTCTCTACTTCGACACTTTTTCTCTAAACAAAGTTTCTTCTCATTTCTTAGAGCTATTTCTTTGATTTCTGTCTTTCTCAAAAAAAGGGAGCAATTTTTAAATGCTATTTTTAAATGGATATTAATATTTAGCAGGTTAGGCGGGAGAGAGAGAGTGAGAGAGGAAAAGAGAGGAAATTATGAGACGACAATGGATGCAATATGTTTTGCATATCAATTCATTTTACCCATTCGTTCAAAAATTTTCTTCGTCTAATCATTTGTGTTTTGTGGTTTCATTATTGAACAGCACACCTATCTTTGCTAATCAAAAGTATGCAGATGATGAATTACGTTGTCAAAAAAAATAGAAAAAAAAAATCGATTTCTCAATTGCTACTTTTTTTAAATTCGCAACGACCTTTTAAAACAAGTCATCGCTATTTTCGCCCCATAAATACTACTTCACGCGGCCAACCTGCAAGAAGGAAAGGCTGACCTAAAGGTCACAGGAGCCAAATGGACCAGAGAGGCATTGAGTCAAAGCAGATGGAGGCGATATGAAGAAATATATATATTCGTAATGAATGCTCTTTTCATTGAAATAAACAAATAAACAAATAAACAAATACTAGTTTACCCATACGAATATGCGAATACGTTCATTAAGGTAATAGTTAATTAGAGATCATGTAATTAATTCTTTTTAAATAGAAATTTCAACATATCTTAACCAAAATATTCACTAATAGTTCTTGCAGCAGAAAAAAAAAGCCGCTTTAAATTGCAATAACTAGCATTGATAAACCAATGATAGCTTAAATATTGATTCGATGATCACCTTTCTTTCATCAATTGTTTTCTAAATAGTGA
>QEWY01000527.1:217249-238334 GCA_006503575.1 Baylisascaris schroederi
TTAATTTTTTTTGCATAGAAAAATATATATTTTTATTAAATAATAAAATTAAAAAATCCATAGAAAAGAGAAATTTATTTGAACAATACAACTGAGAAATTTTTTTTAGTATAGAATAGTATTCTTTTATGAGTAAAAGAGATAAAAAATAAAATATTAAATGATATCAATGTTCTATTTCAATTTACTTTGAAATATCCACTACTCAATGCGAGAAATATGCAAATAAATACTCATAAATCTATCATCAAGCAAAAATAGGCTAAGTTTTAAGACATATTTTGGATTCACCTATAGGATATCATTGATATCATCAATTAAATTTTTTTTTCACTATTTTAGTTGATGTTTAGGTTTGCAAAATACGAAAGAAGATCAATAATCAATTATGTCATAATCATTCAATGAACTATTTATCAATGATTTTGTGCATAAAATTATCTCATATATTATTGCGATAGCAAAATTTGAAATGATAATGTACTAAAATTGCTATTATTACCTTTTAAATTTACCTTTTTTTTACCCTTTAAATTCTCCCCTTTCCCTCCTACCCTCCAACCCACCCATTAACCTTCTCTTTAAAATATAAGCGGTCTGTTTATGAGTCCAAATGTTGTATGATCATCGCTTCTTTATAAAGGTTTAGAATGATGTTTCACGTGATCGATATAATCTCATGTGAACAACGCATGGATCTAGAATATTTCACCTAAACAACTTATAGACAATACACAATAACTAAATTATATTTTTGGTAATATATTTAAGCATAAGCTCGCCTAAGTGAAAGTGGAAACAATATGAAGAGGAATTTATTCATAATGGATACTTTCTTAATTAAATTAAGTAAATAAATAAGCAAAACGAATTTAATTATGAAGTTATTAGTTAAATATTCAAATATAATAAAAATATAAAGCAAAAATATAGTGCATAATATAACTAAAATAGTAGATATTAATAAATAATTAGGCTATAACTAAAATAAGGCTAGAATATTCAGAATTCAATCGCTATTAAGTAGATCACTTCACTCAAAGATTTATTGCTATAAACCAAAGCGTTATGGTTAAAAATAGGAATCAATACTCAAAAATTTGTGATGGAGTATTTTTTTGAATGTTAGAATTAGAGAGATGTAACCACACGCTCTTCGTTCTTTCTCATAATCAGCTATCTTGCTTTACCTTTATATTCCTGACCAATAAGCATTTGCGAAGGTGGAATGATCGTTATCGAACCAAATAGGAGACAAAGTTCAAATTTTTGGTCATGATTTGCTCCACTATAAAGTATATAAAAGATAAAAATAGTACTCCGAACAAAGAATTCAATAGATGAATTCAAATATAGTTGGAAATAATTATTTAAATTACACGAATAAATATAATGTGAGTTATTTTTTGAATATTAATTTAAAAAATTCAACAAAAAAAATTAAGTATCAAGCTTCTTATATTTTATCGAAGTCGATTTTATCTCATTTGTGCTAAATTCTATTCTGCGCTAGATAATACTATATATTAGGATTGAAAGCTAGACTTTTTTTTCTTATTTCGAAGGCTACTTCAAAGACCACTATAAGAATACTAAAAAAATGGATGCTATTAAGGCTATCATATAGGCTACCGTATGTGATAGCAATTAGACCCTCCTTGCTACCGTAATAATTGCTATAAACACTCCTGTATGAGCTATTATGATGATTACTACCTACTTTATAGGTTACTATAAAAGCAGCTATAAAAGTTATTAAATATGTCACAAAAAATTTCGCTATGCATAGCTATTAGTTCATAATATTATTAATACTGAACGCCATACCTAATTATAGTACGTTAACTCTTGTAGAAGTTATTACAGTACTTTTATACTAAATCTTCTAGTACTTTCTGAAGTAACCCTTTTGTAGTTCTCATTTATGAGCCCCTATAAGATCTTTTATAAAGGATCCTATAGAAACCTTTACAGTAATCCTTATATGAACCAGGTATTATTAAGTATACCTTACAGTAGCTCTTATAATATCTTTGGCAGAAGCTCATAGGCAATAGGCGGCAAGTTGAAGAGCATCCATTATATATATAATTTTATAGTTGGATTTATACCATATAGTATAGAGTCCACTTTGAAATATTTTAAAGGCTGGTAAGAGCCGATATAAGAGCTACGGTAGGGATCATTTTACGAGTTACTGTAAACTATAGACTGTAGAGAAGCAAAGTAGGTAAGTAAATATATAGAAGTGTCTATGAGTACAACTATAAGGGCTACAATAGCGGCTTCTATTCAAATTTTTCTAAGAGGCCCTTAATATTTAGGCTGATCAATAGCCAATAGAACAGCCATTATAAAAACTACTCAAAGATTATAGATAGCTGCTGCAAGGAATACTGTAACCTGCCTATACTGTAAAAAATGATCTTCCAATATCCGCTATGGATATTGTAGTATATAAATTGCTATGAGGTATATTATAAGAACTACTCGAAAGGGCGTAATTAAAGATAAGAAAAACTCTAAATAACATTGCAAAAAATTATGATAAATGCTATTTAAGTATGAACGTGTTATAGATCAGTAAATAGTTTCTTATTAATATATTCTAATTAATTGAGTAGTTTTGAGAAGAGATATAGATATGAATGAAGATATGATTAAAATTCAATGCAATATTAAAAATTTCAATTGGAATTTTTTTCAATATTTTTATAATTTTAATTTTAAAAAAATTTTTTTGAAAAAATATAAAACGATTTGTGATGATGTCTATCATCTAAAATAAAAAGCCTTTTTAGTGATAATCATTGTGCCTATCAACGTGACATATTAGGCGACAATTTTTATCGACTATCTACTTTATTGCCTATCGTTTTTTTGCTTTTTTAGATATATCCGACGCTTGATGGTTTAGTGAACAACTAGTAGAATTTGAACAAATCCAACTGACCATTAAGAAAAAAAAATTAAATTATATAAAAAAATTGCCAAATAGATCAAAAACCTTTAAATGGATCTATAGAAAGCACTTATTACAAATACACGTAGTTGTTACAGTAAGCAATTGCTACAGTAATTCTTAGAATAAAAAGCTATTACAGTAGTGACTATAGTAAGTAAGTAAAATCAAAACAATGCGCATTGCATTTGCAATGGAAAATCGTACTCTATCAACGAAAATTTTTTTTATTAATAACTATTTAATAGATAAAAATTTGAAGAAAACCTTCCACTTTTCGTTGATAGTGGGTGGATTTAATAACGATTGTTTACTCGAATTAAATAATGATAATACATTGGTATGAATAAAAATTAGAATGTTGTAAAACCTAGATTAAAGCATTCGGTTTATTGTAGTCGAAAATGGTGTGCACTAAAGTCGGAATCCACCTCTAGCACTGCATCATTCCCTTTTCCGCATCTACTCACCCCTCCCCTTTCCCTCCCATTGGTTCTACCTTCCTCACCCTATCTTAAACCTCAAAAATTTCTGTGGTTTTTTTGCACTAATATCTATAGAATTTTTTGAGGCGTTTATTTAGTGGAAAAATTTGCATCAAATTTAAAAATTTTTTTTCATTGGATTTTTTTTTCTTTTGCCTCAAGATTTTCTCGTTAAATTTTTTTTTTATTTTTTTTCCCTCCGTCTCTGCGAAAAATTGATTCAATGAATTTTGCAAGCTGAGATTTGTGTTTCAGCTCAAAGCATTTTCCTCATAAATAAAAAATGAATTTTTCTCTAATATATTCGTTTATGAATATTTCTGGTAAAAATGACCTCACAAATAATTTACTTATCTTAAAATATTATCGTACTGTTAATTTTGCATTTGTTTTTATTGATCTAAATAAGGGGACAGCGGATTTAAGGTATTGAGGTAACGATTATATGACCAATTAAGAGTCGCACTTTTTTTTCGCTTTTTTTTCCAATGAGTATATATGAAAGAGGAAAAATTCTGAAAAAAAAATTTTTAATATTCAAAAAAAAACGCAGAAAAATGAAAAAAAAATTCTATTAAAAGAAATAAATTTAAAAAGAAAAGAAAGATAGTATAACAATCCGATATCGAAATAAATCTACGCAAAACTTTCCAATCGGAATGAGCGTCACTATTATTGCACACATTCTAAACGTTGTGTGTCTTTATTGGTGAATCGCCATTTCTAATATACACGTGAATATCAAACGTTCTCTATACTCTCATTTAATCATTTGTAGTTTCGAATACGTGCTGTTGGTGTTTCTTATCGTTGCGATAACGACTGCAGAAAAAGCTTACCCGATAGCATCAACAAATTCAAAGTCTCTCCTCAAAGCGTGAACGGCATTCGATGAACACAAATCGGATTCGGCAAGGCGGCTAGATCCGGAATTTTCCGGAAGGAGGAGAGGTGGAGTACCATGAGGTTGTTCCGGAAATGGCTGATTTATGCGATAGTTTCGCAAATATAACATAAAATATCTGAAAAGTGGACACGTCCTCCCTCCGATTTGCCCTTCGTCGAAGCGTACAACTTATCAACTATCGCAATACGCAATATACGCACTCATCGATGAGAACAAATAAAAAGGGATGATAAAAGAAATAGCACAATACGCGCTTTTTATATTCGGCGCATTTGATCGATCACTCTCGCAAATTATTAGTATAAATATGCTAAATATTATAAAACAATGCCACATATATAAACGGGAGCGAAAATATTAGAATAAAATTTCCATGAAATATATGCAAATTTTCCACCATATTTTTGTATTCATAATTTCGTGCAAAATTGATTGATTAATTTAACGCTTTTTGTAGCACAAAATTTCGTGATTTTAGATTATAAGGTGGATCACTCGGCTGTAGATCAAATGGGAATGAATTAAGAATGATCTATTATTAACGAGTGATCTATTATGATCAAATGAATTACTGCGATCTCTAAAATCGTTGTTGATCTTCTTTTTTGTGTAACAAGTTGTTCTGCTCCCATATGGATTATGATCCCCTTATGCCTTCAGGGCCATAGCCGTAGATATAAATAGGCTGTGATCTTGCTTACCAAAAAGACTACCCAACATGCCTGAGGTAGAATCGTGACGATATAAAAGGTGGTGATGTGATCATATATTCATTCCAGCTTCTAGATTGGTCTAAAGGTTGAGTGGATCAATCGGTGGCCGTAGGAATGAGAGGTGATCGGCGGTAGGGTGGAGTTCGACTGCGAGATCATGTCGGCGATTCGAGCAATCTTAATGTCTCTTCTTATTTTTCATCTTATTGTATAAGTGTGATAAACTGTTCGCTCTTCATACCTGTGATGCCTCGCAACTTGACCGTAGCTTGACACAGGATGCGCACCCTCCGGGAGAACTAGATGGTTAGGCGAGCCAAAGAGGAGTTGACTCTTACAGTACTTGTATTCCGTTATAGTTTAGTGATAGATTGAAAAGTTTAGGTGGTGAATATATTATTCGGTAATAGTACTGAGTGGTGATAACTCTGTGATAACGAAGTGAGATAAAGCTGGTAAGTTCTGGTAAAGATGTTTGTGAGCTTAGACTATATGACGGCAAGCTTGAAGGTGCTATACTCCTTGTCACAACTATGTCACAACTTCCTGCATACATGTATATATATATATATATATATATATATATATGTATTATATATACCTGTTTACTTGGAATATTTGCACACCTGAGTATATAAAGATATTAATCGGTTTAATAAATAATTAGCAGCTGGAATAAAGCGGTTTTTTTGCGATGAGAGCTGCTCGGATTGTTCTTACAAATTTTTAAGTCTTGAAATGATTGTTGACTACTCAGCGATTGAGAATTTCTAAAATTGAGCATTGGAGAGATTTTTTCACCCATTTTTTTATCTCTAACTTTTATCGTTTTGTTGTCTAACGTTCGTTTTATTTGTTGTTATAATTGCTCTTGACAATCTAACACAAACAACCTAATTGATATTTTTTGATACCTGTTCGTCTAAGTCAATACTCTCTCTTACTGTCTATTTCATATGCCTTATGGTTTTTGCATTTTGGGTGAATGATTTCATTAAACTATTTCAATGTACATCACATGTGCACGTTGCACTCATTTTCATTGTTTGGTGATTGGGTGCAGTTTGTTGACTGGAAGGTTGTGTTGGGTGTTATTTCTGGCTTTTGTCTATACCTAAAGCTCCGGAGTCATTGCCCAGAGTCATGTGTCTATCACTTTTATGAGCGAATCGGTTTTTGCAATTGTTCGTGGCGGTAATGTTTCAGTAAAACTGACCTTGGGAGGGGGTTGGGGGAAGTTCAGCAATTTTCATAGGAATCAAAGGAAATTCTGGAGTGAAGCATCTGAAATGTCGTCACCATCGCCGGTTGTTTGCTCTTTCGGAAGTTCACCTTATAAGATATTCATCGGACATATGCGCCGGAATCAAATCTATAATAATTCACCTGTTAGAATTATATCGCTGTGGGATAATGCAGAACATCATCGTAATTACCCGTTCGGCTTTATTCACTTTGCTTTGCTGTTATGAAATCGAACGACACCTATATCGTGCGGGTCTTTCGTTTTTGAAGGATGCTAATAACTGAAGTACTCTTCGAGGGAGCAATATCGTTGGCCTAATTTCTTTGTTTCTCTTGATTGCGGAAATGGAGCATATAGTTCCCGACTGTGGGACTAAAAACCTGACCTAAGGTGTTGGGCATGTAAATGTGGTGATGGTCTAGTCTCAGATAGGTGGCCAATAATATTGCACAAGGAGTGAGATGGGAGGGGGGGGGGGGGGGGGGGGGGGGGGGGGAGGGGGGGGGGGGGGGGGGGGGGGGAGGGGAAGGGAGAGTGAGGAAGGTTCATATAGTGGACCATCAAAACTGTCGCACCTAGTAGCGGCTGTACGAGGAGCTATCGGTCAATCCCTTCCCTTTCATCTTATTGAAGTTGAACTATAGGTTGTGTCTCGTCTACAATCGAACACTATCACTCTATTTATTTATTTATTTATTTTTCATGCGCTCACATATATTTCTTAGCTACTTGTAGTTGTCATTTATTGAAGCGGTCGGTATAATTGAGTATAAATTGATTTAATGAGCGTTCGGATTTCAGAGGCAATATGGGATTGTGTAAATGCGCCAAGAAGAAGGTCACCAATTTGTTCTGTTTCGAGCATCGGGTAAACGTATGCGAGTATTGCCTTGTTGAGAGCCATCCTAAGGTTTGCTTTCACTTATGATTTTCCAATATTGCTTCACTTCGGTGAAAGAAAGGAACCATCCGGCATACTTAAAGCAAATCCTTCTTATGTTCCATGCTATATTGAATTGCTCATCTCGATACACTTTCTGACATTTCTAACATATAATATATGTACATTATATCTAGCATTGATAAATTCTACGTAGGTCAATGAAACTAACGTAAATTTTTGATTGAACTGGATTCTCTAGATCGAAGGCAAATCCTTATACAATGGGTAGGATAAGGGAAACATGCATCTAGGTGAACGATATAAAGGGCCGTATATAATTGTGTTATGCTTCACTAAGCATAGTCTCTGAACTTTTCGTGTTATAGCATAGAGATTAACTCGAGAAAGTTGTACGCAAAATTCGTCGTTTTCAGCGAAGAAAATATTTGAAATAAAAATTAATATTTTCATTAATCACCTCAAGGCTTAATTTCAAAGGTAGTTCGCATCATTACGGGGACTTTGTACCTGAAATTTCAGCAGTTGCCTGAAATTACCTGGGATTTCACCTGAAATTTACCTAAATTACCTAAATTTTTCCTGAAGTTCCTGCCTGAAATTTCAGCAGATAACGAATCTCTTGCTGATTTGCGTAGTATTCATTAATAAGGAAATATTTAGTTTTTTTTCTGGCTATAATTGTAATACAATTGAGTGAATTTCAGTGTGTTGTACAGAGCTATCTATCTTGGCTAACGGATAGTGATTATGATACAAATTGTTCGTTGTGCTCGACTCCACTAGCCGATAAGGAAACCGTACGTCTACAATGCCTTCGTAAGTTTTTTCTTTAAACCTTTTTTTCTTTTTTTTCTTTTTTTTTTTTTGGAAACTCACGTGATGCTAAAATCAAAATACATTGTTTTGGCAACATATATGCCTAAAATGCTATCCTTATGTTTGTAGAATTTCAGATTTCCTCTCCTCTGCACCCTCCTCCTTTTTACCACTCTTTCTTTATCACTTGAATCCACTTGTTAGAGGAAGCTCCAAATTCTTCTCAATTCTGTTTCGGTTGGAGAATGCAAAAATCAAATTTTGTCCGGTGTTAAACAATCTTCCATTGTTTTGGCCAGAATGCCGAGTGAAATGGCCAAAATCTTATTTTGTATTGTTAGGATCGATGAAGTGTTTCTCGCATTCTGTCGTTCCTATGTGCAAAAATCTTAAGCGCATTAATCCCTTGTCATTCTAAAGTTTACATTTGTATATAGCCCATCTGGATTAAAATATATTCGAGAATATGGCAGATATATTATCACTTGATCACTTGATAGGCCGGATTAAAATGAAAAATTATTTTCAGATTTATTCCATTGGGATTGCCTTGATGCGTGGGCTCGTCGTTTTCCACCGAATACTGCTCCAGCGGGTTATCGATGCCATCTATGTCGGGAAGCGATCTTTCCGACACCCAATCAGACATCACCGACAATTGAAGTTCTTCGATCGATGTTGCAGAGAGCCAATTGGGCACGTGCTGGTCTTGGCTTATCCTTGGTGAGTTGGCCGTAAAAACGAAATGCGAGGTGATCTGATAGTTGGAAGATTCACCCGTTTTCACCTTCATTCCTCCCTGCGCACATTTTCGCTGTCCTATCTACCTTCTTTTTTCTCACAGCAGTAGGTTTACCATCAGAAGTTGGTACCGGAGTTACCTGAGGTGAACGTTGCCTGAGGTGGACAGGTTCCTGGCATTTCAGTTAGCTGAGGTGGATGGCGGAAGTGCAGCTAGAGGAATGCCGACAATGCGGGTCGGTGGGCAAGAGGTGAGTAAAGCGCCGCTCTCTACTGAAGTGCAAGAATGTGAGGGTGCACCACGCAGTGCTACACCAGCCACTGTGCTCAATGTGGACGATGTATACACCCATAACGAACAGCATCCACATTTCACAGGTATTGCTTGTCTTTGTTTATTCACTATTTGTTGTGTTTCTAAAGATATGGTTTTTTTGAGCTCGTCATTTAAAAAGGTATAGAAAGAGGTATGCTATGGATGAAAGTTTAAGTTCTATTTTTTTGAATTTTTTTCTAATTCTTTAATTCTTTTGCTTATATTGTATTAGCCGTTTTTTCGGCACATAAATGTGCTATTAGGGTTTCATTTAGGTAATTCCACCCGATTGGTTGTAATTCGGAATGGTCTAGATCGTATATAGGCGGATTAAATTACACAATTTTAGTTTATTTAATTGAAAAAAGGATTAGAGAAAATTTTGCTGAAGTTGAATTATCGTGGTCCATATTTGAAGTCGATGGATTTGATTAGATATATTTGTTTGGAGGAGGTAAGTTAGATTTGAATGGGTTTTTATTGGTATGCGTCGTTCGGCATGCTTTCTTATGAGCCTTTCTGTACAATTTCATCGCACCTATAAGAATGATTCTAGTACTTTCCTCAGTATTGCTTTTCTATAGCGAAGGAATGAGCGTGGTAGCGTAGACATGCGGATGTAGAATGAAATTTTAGCACGGAAACCATTGGGATCTGGTGATGATGATATCACTTACGGTGATAAAAGACCACTGTTATCTTCAAGTTCGGGGGGTCGCGACGAAGATCTTCCAGAGAATAAATATAAAAGAAGGTCGGCGGGCGAGTGGTTGAATCGATGGTTGAGGTGAGGTCTTTCGTTGTTTGCTTCTAATACTTGTTTTTTTTCTGATATGCCTAACTAGTTCCATAGTGTTTCATTCTTCTCTTTCTCCCTCCCCTCTCCCTCTCCCTCTCTGTCGTGTTGGACTTTCACCTCACTTACTGCTATATTTCCTTTACCTCCTGGAGTTTATTTGAAGTGCTTTGTAGGTTACCGCTAGGATCTCGGCCAGAGATGACAGTGACTAAGAAAGTGTACCGCGGAAAATGGCGTAATAGTTGTTTTGGTGAATGGATCAACAACTGTAGAGGTGGTTTATAGGGCAAAATAGTGGGTTCCTTCCAGTTTGGTTTATTGATCGCAAAAAGTGGATCGTTTTTTTTTTTTGAAGTAAGGACTGATAAGGGTATCGGTACCTGGATTGTAATTTGGTTCGTTATGAAGATCACTTTCCACAGCGTTTTTTCTCGTTTTTTGCTGTAAAGGTAAATTAAAAGATATTTTTTACGGTAATTTCGAACTGTGTGCATTTCCGGGTTATTTGCAATGTGATGTTGGCGGGTTTATTTTCTTTCCTGTGCATTTATGTCTTTTATGTATTCATGCCCCTTCGCCCCATCCCTACTTTCCTCTTTGAAAAAAGATCCCCTTTATCTTTATCAAAAACAACAAATAAAAGCCTTTTTATGGGTAAATATTACTTTTTACTGTGTTAGAGTTTCTTATTTATCGTTTGAGGTCACGCTATGGAGGTGCATCGCGATGGGATCCCCGTGCGGGAAGGAAGCGTTTTTGCTTTATAGTGTTGATTGCGGTCGTTGCACTTCTGACCGTTTTTACACTATTGACGCGGGTTTTAAGTGGGCCATCAGAAGAGGATCCAGCGTTCGATCCGCTCGCTAACCCAAACATCCGAGTGGCGGCTGTGCACGATTCACGTCTCAATTAATGTTGTCGATGTAATTCTTTCTCCAGTTTAATCTTTTTATATGCCCCGAGGGTCTTTTTTTGCTTTGAGGAGGAAATAATTGGTGCTAACAAGGCTATGCTTTTCTTGCAATGACATGAAGAATTTTACATTTGATATAGAATTTGCTGGCTTTAGATTAGGGCGTTGGCTGGGAGGAGTGAAGTAATTGAGCCCAGATGAGGTAAAGTCTAGATGAGCCTAGAGTTGATGATAGTTGATAATGGGTCTTGGCATGGAATTTTGACTGCCGTTTCGTTCTTATCTGTTTCATTTTTTTTTTTTTTTTGCGAATTTCGCTTGACTTCTTATGTTTACCATAAACTGAAATTCGTTTTATTTTAGTTGCTATAATATTCTGTTTATTTAGGTCGTCTTACTTTGTTTAGAAAAAAATTTTTTTTGTTTCGTGAACGAATTTATACTTTTTCTCAATGTTTCAGTGGAGCTCATTTATACATATATTAATATTTGCAAGAATGGTGAGTCGTTTATATTTGGTATTTGATTGTTATGTGTTTCTTTATGCAAATTTTTTTGCTTATTGCAGCATATTCTATTGTAACAGGATCTTCCTTTTTTTCCAATCATTGCGAATGGGTGGTGATAGCTATTTCAACTTCCGCTGGATGACTAAAGCTGTCTAACAGACGATCTATCGTTCTTGAGTACGCAGGTCAGCTCAAAAGTGCAGATAGGCGAGGGTCGTTCTTCCACCTTCACTTCAAGCAGTCGATGTTTGAGTTGGTTAATTTTTGTTTAATTGCTATGAATGGGTGTTTGGTAGTCTTGGTGGTCTGTAATTTGAAATATAAGCGAGTAGTCAATGATGTTCGGAATTTTTTGCTAGTGCATATATAAAATTTTTGCGTGGTATTTCAAAATCATAGATGTAGAAAATGTTGAAGATTTTGAGTTTAAAAATAAAGGCTAGCATCTTTGGAATATCTGTGCGCAGGTGTGAGGTGTTTTATTTATGTTTCTTTTAAAATATGGAATCTTCATTTATTTCGCAGAGTTTATTACGTTTTAGTTATTTCGTGTAGCATTTTAAATTCTGATTGCTCGTCGAAAAGTTTTTCTTAGTGGAGCTGATCTTCGAACTTATTCTTGCAGCTTAGCTTTTGAAATATTTTTGTAGATTTTTATATTTTTTCAGTTCCTGGGTGTTGAAATAGATAAGTAAATGATTAGGCAAACCGATAGGTAAATGTATATACATCAGAGCAGCAAAGTAAGAGCATTCATAGATTTTACTCCGTGAAAGAGTTTTGCTGGAGTTATGTTGTTATATTTTATTTGTGCTTGGATATGGGTAAAATGACGCCCGCTTTAAACGTCTTGAAATAGCAGTGTTATATTTTGCTAGCAAATGCGCTACGCTTAGGTAGGCGTCGAATTAATTGAAGTGCTGCGCAGCTGATTACGCGTCGGCGTCGTTTTACTTAAGCGTATCTTTTGCATTCCTTCTATTGTTATCTCGTTGTGAATTTTTATTGGGTGTATATTGGTTTTGGTGTAAGAAATTCCTCATGGTGATACTTATGTGTTTTATTTATCTGTTTGTTTGTTTCTCTTTTTTTAGTTTAATGATTTTTTTTAATTTGTGAAGAATTTATTTCGTTTTCAAATTATTTTCACCTCAATAAAAACATTGATTATGATTGTATATTTAATTATTCGTTCATTCGTTATATCGAATGTAATATATCGCTATTGCATTTTGTATTAATTTTGGAGTCATTACCTATAAGGTGCGCTTTGCGCCTCTTTGAAATCTTTCAGGTGAGAGATGAATTTTTTCTGCAAAGAGATTGGAATATTTTAAGCCTAATAGCTAAAGGTGGTGTCTTAATTGAGTAAAAAATTACTAACTATCTTTGGCAGCAGTTTTGGGGTCGTTAAGTTGTTTTGATAGTAACTGAAATAAAATGGTTTGGAAAATTTGGTGAGTTTTTCCATTCTTGGAGTTTATTCTCGTTCGGCAAATTCATGCGGTGATTCAATGTTAGTTGTTGCAGTAGAATCACATTCCATTACTGATTTACTCATTATCTTTGGCAACAATTCTGTAATAGAGGATGGATATCTTTTTGGTTTATTTTACCTGTTTTTTTTTTTACTTGCAATATCGAGGAATTATTTACCTAGTCATATGTGAGGACCACAGGTAGATTGTAGGGACCAATAAATGAAAAGGTAAGTTCACTGGTGTATAACTGGTTGCTGGCTTAGAGATGGTTATTAGATGGTTATTGTAGGGACCAATAAATGATAGCTTGAAAGGTTATTAGAATGACGCAATGATTTGAGGTATGCACCGAGCGTCGGTTCAGCTAGTGGCTCGTCTGGCGGCAACGCGGACACATTTGGCCGCCGAATTACAGTCACGAGGCCAACAAACGGCTGCATCGAATAAGGTCGAGGTGTTTATTGATGGTAGAAAGGTTCTCGTCGATCCCGGCATGACGATCCTTCAGGTTTGTTGTGGTATTTTTCAGTATCTACCCGTAAATGTAGATGAACTAGAACCATTACCGATCAGGGTATACAACGCGGTATCACTGTTGTGCAGCCATTTTGTTATTAAAGACTGGTTCGATGAAGTGTGACTGGCGAATCAAACTTAAGTGCTCATAGTGGTTTACATTTGAGTGCATGAACTTTGTGTTTCAATTGGAATTGGGGTCGTGAAAAGATGCAACATTTTTTTACTGGAATATATCTTTACATGAAAGCGTTTTTACGATCTGGAGAGTTTCCATTCCCTTCAGCAAGAGCGGAAATGTAGGGTAGGGAAAGGGTTTTCGCGAGCTACACGCGCAGAAGTCGTGGATGGAAATCAAATCCACTTTCAACGAGACTACATCTCGCTCCTGAGGTCCGACTTCATTTCCATTGATGATTTCTTTCTTAATCCTCACTGTAGTGATTTTTGCGTGTGATGTGATGTCTGCGTGCATTCGATATTAGATGGGTACGTTGATGTATGGAAGAGCTGTAGAGGGGAATATTAGTTGAGTATGAATTATTTGTGGATTGTTGAGGATTGTATACGAAGCATGAAGAGTTTTGATGTGCCTGATAGGACTCGTAGCCATTGCTTCAGAATATCTTTTTTGTAGCTGAAAATGCCGGCGATCGGGAAGGTAATTCCTCTGAATGGTTGTGGACATTTGGGTAATTTTTTGACTTGGGTAATTGCTCTAAATGGTCGGGAATGTTTAGGTAATTTTTTAACCTGGGTAACTCGTGTGAATTGGATTGTATTCATTAGAGAAAACAAAGAATATTTATCGTGATATGTAATATGATATTTAGGCATGTTCACTGATTGGCATCGATATTCCTCGTTTTTGCTATCACGATCGTCTTTCTATTGCGGGCAATTGCCGGATGTGCTTGGTTGAGGTGGAAAAATCGATGAAGGTGAGCACTGATCTCTGATCTTGTTGGGGACCACCTAGGTGCATTCCACTTGGGCCTATTTTATGAGTCATCATTCATTCCCCACTCATCGCAGCTGAGGTTAGTGAACTCAAGCTGCAGCTCGATTTCGGGTTTGAAGTGCTAGGTCAATTGCAGTTTGCGATCTAATTTGCCTATTCATTGTTTTATTTGATTGTTCGTTGATATTAATGTTTCGGTTTTGAAGACATTTTGCTAATATTTGTATGGAAATGTTGTTTTTGGTTGTTTAAGAGTCGAATTAATATATTCTATGGAAGTGGAGTTGATGTTATTGAGGAAAGAGGAGGTATTAAGCTTTTAGTTGTCCTCTATATTGGAGTGATTTTTTCAGCCGGTTGCATCATGCGCGATGCCAGTCACTAAAGGGATGAAAATCAAGACGAATTCGGATTTTACAAAGAAAGCACGCGAGAGCGTCATGGAATTTCTGCTGGCGAATCATCCTCTCGATTGTCCTATATGCGATCAGGTAGGTATACCTTTCGGATAGATGATTTTATCTCCTGTTTTGCTGCAGTGGCGATGGTAGTTTGTTTGAATATCTAAATTACTAGTGATATTTGTTCGTCACTTCATGCATAATGTTTTTTTTATAGTTGTTCGCTAACAATGAAATTGCGAGTGTCAGGTAAAGATCTGGCTTCATTTTTTCTATTTTCTTTATGCGAATGCCATATCTATGCTTCGTGGATTTACAATGGTGCTTCAGGTGAGTGTAGAGTGGGATTTCATTATGAAGCGTGAAAGAATTATTTCTTAGAGTTTGCTTGCAGGGTGGCGAATGTGATCTTCAAGATCAGTCGATGGCTTTTGGATCAGATCGCAGTCGTCTCCAAGTCACATACGATGGAAAACGGTTTGTCGTGCATGCTGACTGAGTGAATTGGATGTATATGGGCAATTTCATTCCCACTACCATCATTTCAGGTGGGAAGGGACTAAAAAATGTTCTGTAGGTACTCTCTAGAAGGCTTCTGGTGGGCATCGTACGTTTATACCATATTGTTTGAGGCACTTCTGGTGGGTTTTCTTCAACTATCCTGTATTGTCTAAGGTCTTCCATTTACATAGGTGTTGATACCTTTTCATGACTTAGGTAGATTCCTTCATCGTCAGGATGCGGGGTTTTTTGTTTGTCATAATTTTATGGTTTATTTCTAGGATGTGAATTTAAATTGGGCTGTTTGGGTGATTGATCTATGAGATTTGATAGGGGATGATTTGCAGAGCAGTGGAAGACAAGAATATCGGTCCGTTAGTGAAGACGATTATGACGCGTTGCATTCATTGCACTCGTTGTGTGCGTTTTGCCAATGAAATCGCGGGCGTTCCCGATCTTGGTACCACGGGTAGGGGATCTGATCTTCAGGTTAGCCATCGTTTTATTTATTCACTATTTGTAGGTGATTATTAAATATACGGATTTATGCCATATGTTATTGTTTAGATGTGGTGAGTATTGTCTGAAGTTGAAAAGTAGGATTTCCTCTTTAATAGTGCTGCAAAAGTTATGTGCATTATTGAATTAGCACCACGATTATAGTCGATGAGTAGGATGTGTTCTTTTTCTTTGAAGCGCACTGATTTTTGCTCGATGAAAGAGGATCGGTAGAGGGGAAGGGGGATGGGGTGCTGAAAGGTTTTTATTTAAGGGGGAATTTATATTCGAGGTCAAATGGTATATGGATAGGGTATCATATGTTGTGCATTATCGATTGATCTGTGTTGATGACTGTATATATGTTGAATGAGGTGTGCATTTTTTTTAGATAGGAACCTATGTGGAGAAACTTTTTGCATCGGAACTTTCTGGTAATGTGATCGATCTGTGCCCAGTTGGTGCGCTTACTAGTAAACCATACAGGTTGCTATTTTCATTCTTATCTTTTAGAATATTTATTTATTTTACTTCATTTAATTTAATTAGCAGGATATTCTTTAGGAATAAATATCTTTTCATATCGCTTATATTTTCACTTAGATGAGGTTGTAAGGTCGAGTAAAGGTAAATATTTTATTGGAGGTAAGATAAATATTTTATTTTTGGGGTCTCAATGTCTCGCTGTGATATGAGAAAATCCTTTCAACTCTAGGTGAAAGAATTTAAGGGAAGAAGTAAGCGGATTTAGATGTGTATTTGTTTGTATAGGTGTATCGGTGGATTAAATGGTGGATTTTGTTCAGTTTTTTGGCACGACCATGGGAGACGCGTAAAACAGAAAGTGTTGATGTGATGGATGCAACCGGATCGAATATTGTTGTCTCGCATCGTGGTGGTGAGGTGCTACGTGTAATTCCTCGTCTTAATGAGGTTCGTAGTCCGTTTTTTGTTTGTTTGTTTTTTTTGTTTTGTTTTTTTGTTTTGTTTTTTTTTTTTGTTTAGAGGAACTCTGCTGATCTGGTGGTCATTGCTTTTTTGCCTATAGGGAGGAGTGATATCGATTGATCGATGAAAATTGCGCAATAGCTGTCTAGTTGTTTCTCGTTTATACTGAATGTTCACTTCTTAAATGACCATATCATCGCTCGGATTTACGTGTGTTGCTATCAATTATAGAATATAGAAATAATGCTTTGTAAGGATTGAGATGTCAGTAGGTAATGTTTGTGATCCTGAATCAGGGAAAATGGTCAGAGGAGTGGAATCATTCACCAATATAGGAATGCGTTTAGGATGTGAACGAAGAATGGATCAGTGACAAGACGCGTTTCGCGGTTGACGGCCTCAAGCGTCAGCGCTTGTTGACACCAATGATCAAGGATGTGGGTGGCGCATTACGGTAGCGATTGCTTTGGAATTCTTTTTACGCAAATAATTTATAATTTTACAAATAATTTACAACATGATAAATTACTGTAAGTTGGTTTCTTCGCGATTTCACAGTTACAGTAAGCACATGAGGTATAGATTCCCATCTCATAACGGGTGTATGGTATTTTTTATTATACATGGAAGCAGTTGCCGAGCACAGTTATATTGCCGAATGGCTAGATAACTTGCTGCTAGGTGGTTTCGAACAAGAACAATATGGTCGGGCATTTACTGCGTGCATGAAAAATGGCAACTGTACTATCCTGAATCAGGTGAAGATGGTTTAGAAGTGCTGAATAGCGGAATTATGATGGTAAACAAAGTAGATATTATTGCTAGCTTATAATTTAATTTTTAATTAATACCGAAGGTTTTATAGTCGAAATTTGTGACATTAAAAAACGTTGAAGAAGGCAAGTAGTGTTCGTTAAAAGGATGCATGCAATAACTGTATCAGCGTGTTTTGGTCTGGGTGGTACAGAATGAGCAGATATTGCCATCATGTTTTCTATAAGTGTTTCCCAGATGCGCCATTTCTCTTTGTTGACAGCTTCCAGGATTTGTGTAAAAGGAGAAGAAATTTTAAATGCTAATCGATGGGTAATTGTAAGTTTTTTCACATACTTTGTTAGTTGAAGTGGGAAGCATTACATTACTCTAGTGATGCATAGGCTTGCTGCATTTCAGGGAATGCTCATGGGAAGAGGCATTATTCGCAGTCGCATCGAAAATTCGACAGACACATGCCACGCAGATCGCAGCCGTCGCTGGACCAATGAACGATCTTGGTAAGTATTGTTATTATTGCTGTTTGTTGGAAAACATTGTTGAGAAAATTGTATGCTAGGTAAGTGGAAAATATGGGAAAAATTATTGGTAACGTATGGGAAAAAAATTATATGTTGGGAAAAAATAGTTGTGACCGATGAGGTAAGGAATTGGAGTTGGTAGGTGCAAGCTAAGTGTGTATGGTATAGGAGAGTTTAGGAAGTAGCCTGTTCGAATGGGGATTTAATCTTGATTAAATAAAAATGGATGTTGTTGGCATTTTTGATTAAGGGACTTTTCTAGTATGATCGTAAACGAATTTTTCAAGGAAGAAGAAAATGGTTCTCGTCAATTTCTGCACTTATTTTTCCCCACATCTAGTTGGCGGATGGATGTAGGATGGTTTTCAAAAGGTGTAGGGGTAGATTGACTCCGGAGCAGGAGCAGAAATGGTATTCCGAAATAGCATAAAGGATTGATAGATTTCTCCATCAATTATATTGCTTCTACAGATTTCGTGTATTCACGTATCAGCCGATTGATTCAATTCTAATTGTAGAATCTTTGATGGCGTTGAAGGATTTGATGAACCGTTTCAACACCGAACTCGTCTGCACGGAGGAATCGTTTCCCAACGTAAACGGCGGATCTGATCTTCGGTTCGCTATTGCTTTTTTATAGTTTCTAGATTTTTTTAAAGCAATTTTCAGCCTTTTTGGAAGGCGATCTTGAGAGAGATGCTCGGAGCTTTTAATCTTTTAAAATATGTTCTAGTACCGATGAGAGACAAATGACTGCTAGTATGTCCGCTATTTTCTGTAAGTATGAGTAGGAAAGGTGATAGCAATGAGAAAAAGCGCATGTGTAGTAATAGGGGCCATGCAGCTGCCAAGGCATCCCGTTCACGCGTATCTTGAGGAAATGATTTAAAATACGGATGAACAGTGGATTCCATTGGGCGAGCATTTACTTATGGGTGAAACATTCTCAAGCGGAGGTAGTTCGGCCTAGTATGCAGTAGCATGACAATGGAGGGATGTCCGTGAGGACGAAGTCATGTTGCTATTCGATTTCGAACTTGTGCAGATGATGCTAAAAGGTAAGATGTCGTTCAGGTCGAACTACATTATGAACGATGGTATGGTCGCGGTCGAGGAGGCCGACGCCCTTTTGCTTGTGGGAACGAATCCACGATATGAGGCACCTGTATTCAACGCTCGAATTCGCAAAGCGTATGTAATATCGCATCGTTGTTTTATTGGTTGTGCGAATCTAGTAATTTCTTTCCCTCTGTTCTTATATTTGCTAAAGGTTCTTTCGGTGTGACAAAAGTGGAGAATTCAAATTATTTATGTATTGGATGAGTCAGTGATGGATAATAGTGTTGATTTTGCTTTCAAAGGTGTTCACTGTGACTTTTTGGTTTGTAGAGAGCAATCGTTATCGAAGGACACTCATCTGCAAAAATATGTTAGCAAGAGAAGGAAAATAGGGAGGGAAGGGGGAGTGTAAGTGAATAAAGAAGGAATCATGCAGAACTGCATACGGGGAATGAGAACGATACCGAGGGACGATGAGAAAAGGCCAGGTAGTGTTTCCGCTCCGGAATGTACAGCCGGTTAGTCGTGCTGATTGCAACGTGAAACGTTTATGACATAATGTGTCTTTGAAGAGATAAGAATTTCGTTTTTTTTTGGGTCATTAATGTTGAAACACATGCTCCATTACCTTAGGCGATTTGATCGTTTTTGTGATATGGAAAGAAACGATACACAATGATACATTTTGGGAGATAATGATGTAGTTGTTAAGAAATGGCTCTTTTTTATATTATAGTGTTAATTGTTGAGAATGCGATTGTTCCGTTCCATTCAGTGTGAGACGATTAAATGGAACGGAACATTTTAAATTGGAACGGAACATTTTAAAGGAATGGAACGGAACATTTTAAATTCCATATTTCCCTGAAAATATGGAATTTTAGCTTTGGGAATGTGGTAGTTATGTTGATAATTCCTTGAACATCATTCTTTGCAGTTATATACACAGTGAAATGGAGGTAGCGGTGATCGGAGCAGATGTCGATCTTACATATGATTATAGTTATTTGGGTGATTCGGGTAAAGCTGTGGACGATCTCATCGCTGGCAAAGGAGACTTCGCAAAAGTTTGTATATTTTATTTTAAAGAGATATTTTGATATGGGAGGGGAATTTTGAATGCGATATTGCCCGCGGTTCCGTGCATGATAATCGGAGGGCTTCAGTCGGATCACCGAAATCTCAGGGCTGTGATTATAGTTTTAGGAATCGACATATATGTATATATATATATATATANCTTCCCACTTTCCCTTTTGCCTTTCACTCTCGTTTCCCACTCTCTTCTAGCCGCTGTGTTAGATGCAGTTTGCATAAGAATACTTTTCATTTGCTGCGGTGAAAAATTTCGGCTGTAAAATTTATTTACCATTGTATGGAGCAAACAGCGTTCCCGGAGAACTAAATATATTTATTGTATGTTCGCTGGTTGATATTGTTCTTTAAGGAAGAAAGAAAGGAGGTGAGGCATTTACTGTAACTTAATCTTTTTCTGGGCAGTTTTTTTTAATGATATCAGTGGCCGTCATTGGCGTATATCAATAACGGTGATATTGTTTGACGTCATTCGTGATCTGCGTCTGGTCTTCTGTTTGTGTGAAGAGGCCTAAGCTTCTATTACTTTAGTGTGTGAAGAAGGCTAACTACCTTTTTGCCAGGTGTTGTATACACGCAGATACGGTATATTGGAACATTGAAGGGTGGAGTGGAAGCGATTCTGAGTTCGCCGAAGCCGATCAAGTTGCTGTATTTATTGGGTGCTGACGATGGCGTTATCTCGAGACGTGACCTCGACAAAGAGGCGTTTGTAGTCTACCAAGGTAGGCCATTTTTAATCCGTTTGTGAGGTAGTAGAACGTTAAGGGAAATGTGTACAGAGATGACCGACATATATTGCATTCCATTTTTCTGTGTCTTAAATTGTGAAGGATTTGATGAGTTTATAGAGACGTAGTAGATGATTGTGTCCGCCATTTTGAATGATTCACTGTGGGATATCGTTTTCTGTAGAATAGGTTTTAATATGCTTAGAGCTTGTTGAAATGTTTTGCACTTGGTAGTTCATATCTCTGAAATGAGTACTCTTTTTAGCACTGCTACGGGATGGGGGGGGG
>QEWY01000527.1:247285-300953 GCA_006503575.1 Baylisascaris schroederi
ACCAAACACCTCATCGACTAAAACTCGTGATTTGGGGGGAGCCTTTTAAATTTAAAGATGTCTCCACAAGTAATATTTGTAAATTTTTGTGATCTAGTTATAAGAGTAGTAGTGTTCATCTAATATTGCTGATTAAATACAATTGAAACAAACGCTTTAAGGTCCTCCACTAATATTTCGAATGATACACTACTCTAGCTTTGTCTTTAAGGAAAGTTTGTGATTTGTAATAGCGAAATAGTGAATATCATTTCGGTATAATGCATTACCTCAGGGTCACATTGATTTATAAACTAGCATCAAAGGATTCATACAAGGATTGGAGATCAGATGCTAGATTTTAGGTTTGAACGGGTCCTCAAGTATTAAGAAGGTTTTTTGGGTGTATCTCTTTATTATATGCAAATTTTTGTAGGAAATATGCAAATTGGTTGCAAAACATTTCGTTGCGGACAGTGATAATAAATGGCCAACATATTCGGTTGACTTCAAAGCACGTAACAATTCAAGTATGAAGCGTGCGAATGCATTAAAAATGGTATGTGAGGCAGTCTCTCAAATGGCTCCATTTTGCCGTACAAATCTCGATAAACCGGATATAGCCATTCTATTTCATGTATTGCACAACACCGTATTACTATCATGTGTGAAGCAATTCAATCAAAGAAGGAAAATGAGTCTGCATAAAGAGCAACAATCATCTACGGCGACCGGAAATAAGACAATCCCACAGGATATTAGTCGACAGAAGGATATTAGTGATGATACAAGTGGAAGTAATCGACAGTCGGCTGGAAGAACACTCGAAAGCTGTAAAGATAATATGCGAGAAGATGAGGAGGAAAAGCAACAAACGGACACCCACTGAGTGTTAGACGATTCGCTAAATCCATTTGAGATACTCAAAGACTTATTTCAACCATAACAGGTTTTCACCTGATATTACTGAGCATATGCTGTATCCGTCGTATTATATGCCCTATAAGCTGGCAATGTTTATAGTTGATGAGTTTTTAAGAACGGAAGGGGAGGGAAGAGCGGTTGAAATTTGGGAAATATAATTGTTTTTTTTTTTAATTTTCAGGAAAAAAAACTTTGAAATTTTTTTTCAATTGCTAAGCTATGAAAAAAGAATTTTTCTACATCCGATAGTATTTTTAGCTTTTCTATTCCGCTAAGAAAAAAAGAATTTCTAAATTTAAAGAATCCAATATGTAAATTTTAAATTTTGAAATCGTTTTGAAATTTCATTTTTTTCTTTCCAAGTAGAAAAATATTTCAAGGATCCCTTAGTCGTTAAAAAATTTCCGGAAAACGCATCCGTATTTTGCGCTTTGTGTTTTTTTGAAAGTAAACTTCAATGAATGTTTGCAATTCTGCTAATATTAGTTATATTTTTATTGGTCTCTATAGTATTAGGTCGGTTACTGATTATGGTCATTTTTAATTTAGGAACACCTAGGAACCACTCTTAAAAGACTTTTCCACTGTGAGTGTTCATTTTTGTTTTAATTGATGATCTATTCAGAAATATTGTGTAAATCCAGAGGTATACAGGTATGCAGGTATACTTGTGTACCTATTACCTGTGTACGGGTATACAGGTATACTTGTATGCAGGTATACAGGTTTGCTTGTAAACCTGTATACCTTTATACCTCTGATTATGTTGCGATGTCCGAGGTATACAGGTGTGGAGTATGTTGCGAAATTGTTTTCAACACCTGATGCGAAAGAATTTTCTTTCTAATCGATCATAGAAGATATGCTGTACTTATTGAAATTATGATCTTTGATTGTTTCCGTTTTGGTAACATTCGTGCACAACACTTGCACCTAAATATTGGCATGATTCAAAGTGAAACATAAACAACTTTTATTGTCAGATAGAAGCGTGACCTTTGACCTTTAGTTATCGAGACCTTTAGCTATTTGCTATTATGGTAATGAACTCTGTGTAAAAAAATATACATATGTAATTTTTGTATTATATTATATTGATGAATGAATTCATTGCTATTGTTGTTATTGTTTTTTTACGAAATAAGATCATTGGGTACTATTTAATGATGCCTATTTCAACGATACCTATCGTATCGGTACGCTTTTAAGCGTTATATTGCTTATCTGTTTATAATTTCTAAAGGTGATAATAGGTATGGCTTATATCTATAAGTTTTTCAAATCACCACTGAGGAAATAGCATCTGAGATTGTATAAACCTCTGGGTAAACCTCCAGCGCATAAAGGTAATTGCATTTCAAGCGGGAAATATATATATATATATATATATACATATATATATAATATATATATATATATATATAATGATATTCCATTGAGTTTTTCTATGGAAAATGATGAAGAGAAAGAAATAGGTTTGCACCGGTTGTGATCTGAGTGTACCGGATGTGATCTTTTATCCGGTACGACGGAATTTCTGAACCGGAAATAATTGTTGTTGATGACGTCAATGTTTTGTTTTATTTCATTTATTTGTTATTTTGTTTTTTTTAATTTTATTTTTATTTTTATTTTTTGATGTTATTGATTGAACTTTATTGGATCATTTGACTTATTTATATTCGTTAGGTTTATTTCATTTCAATAAAATTTCATTTTTTGGCGAAAAATTTCGCCGAAAGATTATGGCGATAATTTTTAGCGAAGAAATTTCGGCGATAAATTTTGGCGAAAAATCTCGGCGAAAAAATTTCGGCGATAAATTCTGGATCTTGTTTTCAAGATCGCCTTCATTTTACAAGAGGAATTAGCTTCGGGTATAAAGTATAACCACCAACTTTGAGAATAGGTTTTTTTATGAAAGGTATAGGGGAAAGAGATATATGGGGGGAATAGATGCAACATCTTTTAGTTTTATAACTTTGGTAATTCAACAAATAGGACGGCGGTAATATTACCGAAACATAAGTTATGATCGAGCTCAGGTTATTTCCGTTTGGGTTAACCTTAGATTAAATTTATTTTTGTCACATTTGATATATAGCATCACGAAGAGATGAGATGCTAAATGTCCCCTCTTTAGCAAGCAATCAGGCGTGTCAAGCTGGAAAATGTTTGATTTTATATGACGTCATATCGAAGACAGCATTTCGCCGATATGATTCGCTTTAATCAATACTAATTACGATGTTTTGGGTGTTCATCGCTCATACTGCAACACTCATAAGGCAGCCTATTTGGCTTTTATTGACAAGCTCTAGTCGATTATTGAATGGCTTTCTCTCTCTCCCTCCCTCTCTCTCTTCCTCTTTCCTCTTTTCACCTTCTCTCTTTCTCTCTCTCTCCCTCTTTCTCTCTCTTTCTCTTTCTTTCTCCCTCTCCACAGTTTTCAAGGTTTTTCCGTCTTTTTTTCTTTTAGTTTATCAAGGCAAAGTCATACTAGTGCACTTTGCCCTTTCTTATTTTGTACTTAAACCTCTCATGATTCATTGCAATATAAATCTATGAGCTAAGCATTTTGTATATATGTGTAGGAATTAAAAATTTTTTCATACATACTTAAGGTCTTTTTTAATGTTCATTACTTTTTTTTATTATTAATTTTTATATGCTTAGAATATCTCTTTAAAAGTATTAATATTTTATCATATTTTTTATATTTATTTATATTTATTTTTATAAAAAATTTTGGCAAAAATTTTCCTATTATTTATTGCTTCTTATATATTTGCATATTCGTCGATGATTTAGAAATCAAAGCATTTGCATAATAGATGTAATAAATGAGGGGATGAATAATTGCTAAAAGCAAAAGGTGGGCTATTAGTGGTGTTGTGGATAGGTAGCAAGCAGATGTAGTGCTATCGTCAAGGTGATATTCAGTTCTCTCCTATTAATGTTGATAGCATTCTCATTGTTAACATCTTTCAATTGCAAAATGCTGTCATTGAGGAAGGGTACATCTTATCTGGTTTCATCTTAAAAACTGGTTCATACACTCTCCATCATCAACCAACATTGGTTGTGTCGTTGTGTTCTTGTGTTGAGTGCTCGTTTTTGATTTTTGATTCATTCGTCGATTTGTGTCTATAATCGCCTAGTTTTTATCGATCATCTGAAATTTGAACTGAGGTACTCTTACCTGACCTTTCCGGTAAGTATTGGTGGAAACCAAAAAAAAAAACCATTTAGCAGTCTATTGTTGAGTAAAAATAATCTTTAGAAGGAGAGCGTATCGGAAAAGAAATGGTATTTGTTCGCAGATTCCAGCGCAAGATCTACGGTAACAAATAACATGAACTTTTTTAGACTAATAGACGGATCTCTTTTTATTATTGATTGTGACAGCCGGCTGCACGGCTGAAAAACGCTAAATTGGAGGTAATCGAGACGTTAGCCATGTTGGCATTGATTCATCACCTACCTTTCTCACTCACCGGTTGAAAACGTGTTATGCTCATGGGTAGGACATTTTTATTCTTTACCTGAAAGTATTTCCGGTACGCGATTGATAAGATTTCCGGCATGATTTCATTTATGGCATATCGGGGATGTACAAATATGATTTCATATATATATATATATATATACAGAATTAAGTGGTATACTTCTATTCACAATCATAATAAGTATTGATTTTTATAGGTGAATATATATTAATACTTCTATATATTTTTATTTCGAACTTTTTTTTTATTATTTTATAAATTATTGTTATTTTTTATTATTTTATAAATTATTGTTGCGTTGAGATTAAGGCTTCAGTTTTCCCATGTTATTCTTGGTAATCCCTCGTTATATATCCGGAAGCGATATATATTCTTTATTTACCGATTTTTTTAAAATTCATTCAATGAATTTAATCTTCAAAAATTCGTAAATATTTCAGCAAATTTACGAGGTATGTTGATCGCCGAATTGATATCGTCGCTTATCTTTGTTTTATCGTATGATCACGGCGGGCAATAACGAGTTATGTTTATATTGCGTAGAATACGTTTAATGGAGTGCCATATCTATTTCCTTGTCACTATGAATTGATCTATCGATGGACAGCTGTCGATTATTAGAACCACCCGATCACTGCTTCCGGATATCCATGCACCCATCCGGTCTTCCCTCCCGGATATCAATGGAACCACTCGATCCCCCCCCCCCTTCCCTTCCCCTCGGATGTAACTGGAAGCACTTGATCCATCTTGTTGATATTACTTGAATTACTCAGTTCACCCCCCTCTCCTTTCTCTCTATTTGTATGGTAATATGATCTTTTTTTATTATTCCTTCTATATTCATTTAACATTTTACCCGAAAATTTATCACCTCCTCGCATTGATTCATTCCTTCATCTTTGGATTTGAAAAAAAAGGTTGAAAATTTCATATATAATAAATCAAATAACGATTTAAAAAAATATAAACGAGGAATGCAAATTTAAAATTCCTCAACCTCTTTATTATGGATTTTTGAAGATAAGTGCATTATTTTTATGAATAAAAAAATTTTTCAAAATTTTTTCACCTCATCGATAACGTCGAACACATGATTATAAAAGATGAAGGCCGATCTTTGAAATTTGTAAAGCCAAAGTTCGTGCATTCCAATATGCATACCGTATTTTTCCATTTATAGCCCCAGAGCTTGTAGTGTCCGATGCTTCAGAACTAACGTATACTTTGAGAGGGGGGGGGGGGGGGGNGGACTCTAAAAGAGAAAATATGGTAACGAATAAACCGGAATAGAATAACAAAACCGCACAAATCCGACCTTGAAACAGATGCGGCCATTAATGGCATCTATAAACGCCGTTGTGTTGCTTTCGTATATACGCATCTAACGTATAATTAAATGTTTGACGTTGTTATTAAAGAGCAGTAAGAGATGCTAAATGGTTGATGATTTTCTACGGTTTATTTCACGAATAGTTTTTAAAAAAAAGTGGGAAAACAGGCCAGAGAAGCTGGCACGATATGTGCTTATACATTTAATTTAGCTCATCTCATCGATTTCCTACATAAATTTGTGAAAAATAATAGAACAAACTAATCCACAATGAAAAATTTACGAGTGGAAAATTTATAAAAATTTTTACACTCCTTTAAGTATCTATAAATCCTTTTAGGGTTGATAGATGAAGAAGAAAAGCTCTCTACCTTCAATAGTCATCCGGAAACTATTTAAACAAACCGACAGATAGACACATACATAAACACAGAAAAAATGTCGTTATAATATATCGCTTTTGCAAGTAAATATGCAAATTTATTGCTAAAATTATGTAAATGAATTTAATTAAAAAATTTGAAAGAAAAAGTTTATGGGGAAATTCAACATATTTTCAGAATTTTGCTATTAGTGTTTCCATATTTTCCATTAAATTATTGCAAAATAGGAACAATGATTGGGATAGAATATTCCAGAGATGCCTTTACCATATGAAGGTACGGATCGTCTCTATGATTAGTGATCTTCAGCCTTTTTTTCTACTTTATTAATATTTTAGGAGTGAGGAACCCATTTGAAAATCGATTGTCTTTTAAAGATAAAGCGTTAGAGTACTATTAAGGTTTAATGACAATACTGAATGTTTTATCGCCTAAATGGCGCTTTTGTCATAGCAAACGACATTTCCGCTGAAGGTTTTAGTTAATAGATCAACCGTTAGAGTATTTTACTCTATCGTTTTCACTTCGATAATTCGTCGACTCCAACGATACGTGTTGCGTTTGTCGTCGACGAATTTTGTCTTTTTTTTACAGGTGTAATCGATCAGTGATGGAATTTTGAATGTAATACCTCTCGTTTTGGCCATCAACTAAGTGGGTATGGATGATTCTATGGATTTCGTACCCTGCGGCGGTTCGTATAAATTTTCTTTAACTTAATCACAATTTCCTTTGAAATTATCTGTCCGTTTTCCTACACTTTTATATTTAAAATGCTATTTTTTAAACTTTTTTTTTTAAATTTATTTTTTTATTTTTTATTTTTTCAACTTTTTCATTTTAAATTTTTTCACTTTTTTTATTTTTATTTTTTCATTTGTGGATTTATTGGTATATTACACATGGCGGTATTTGATTAAAAATACCGTTCCATGGAGCACTTTTTCCTTAGCAAGTAGCGTAAAGTCATTCCGTGTTAAATCTTATACTTGTACTTCTTCTCTTAAAGATTTTTATAGGTGACTGTATGCGTCATTCTCTTAAAGATTTTTATAGGTGACTGTATGCGTCATCAAGTACTACACATATATTTTTTCTATGTTATTTTTATTAGTTATATCTGTACTATTAGGCTAATATCCAAATTAGCAAATTTGATGGTACTTTTATCACCAAATTTCAGGGTACTTTTTCCCCGTCTCGTTCACCTCGAAAAAGAGAGTTAAATGGTACTTCTATCAGTTCAGCACTATAAATTTTGAAGTAAATGAATAAATGGAAATTATTTAGATTCTGTTATAACTAAACTCATCACTGAAGGTACCACGTTGTTGATATGGACTTTGCCGAGGTTTTTATAAGGTTTTTAAAAGGTTTTTTTAGACGTTGTAAATGGAGGAGATCACCATTCCGATTTAATTCTCTTGTTTAATTAAGCATTTCATCATTTCTTATTGTTGAATAAATTGCTCTTGGTCGGTGCTTAATAATTTCAATTATTTTTAATGTTTGAGCTCGAGATGGGCCATGAAACGTCATCAAATTTGCCTAAAACAAAAGCGCATTTTTAAAGATTTACCGAAATTTCCGAAGTTGCCACTTTTGTAAGGCAGGTGCCAAAATTCAGGTGAAACAGGTACAAGGCAGGTAAAAAGTAGGAGGTGGTCGGTGTTGTCAAGCATGGATATAAAAAATCCATATTTAGGGATTTAGATAAATCGGAATTTCATAGGTTGATATATGCCACTACAGGCTTAACATCGATATTCGGGTGGTGATTTTCGGTTGGAGTCTTTAATGTTTGTACTAGAATTAACGGTCAGTTGATCTATATGGAGGATTCGTTTTATAGGAGGGATGTTGAACAATACGCCAAACGTTGCAGTGACACAAACACATCTACCGGGTGGTCTAGCAACAGGTGGTAATATAGCTGAATCGACAGAATTCAGCGATGGACAAGCAACAGATTTCGTTGATGGTCTTCATTCGGCTCATGTGCTTAGCAATCTCGAACGTTTTCGCAATCACAATTTCATGTGCGATGTTGAGATAGAGGTTCGAGCTTTCATCTCATCTTGACCTCATCTTGATCTTGACCTTTCATCTCATCTTGACCTTTAGTATGTTCGAGACCTCAGGATCCTGATATGATGGTTCTTTTTTTTTTGTTTATTATATTCCACTCAATTATCATTTGAATATTAGATGCGAGCGGTTAAAGTTCGACATTAGTGTATTCATCTATCATAACTCAGACTGCAATATTGTTGTCTTATATTATAGGGAACTTTCGAGATTGTCCTTATTTATGCTGTCGTTTTTTTAATTTATGAGTCCTATAAAGCCATTTTTAATCTACCTTACGATCAGGCAAATATGCTGTTGTATTTGGCGTGATGAAAGTTATATGTTTGTGCATAAATAGTTTCGAAGAGTTTAACATGCTCCTGGGGTTATCACGTGGTCACTTGGCGATCCCGACTCTCGACGCGGATCTGTCGAGTTCCATTCGTTCCTATTCTGGACCTTCTGCTTTCAGCGTTGACCATAGGACCGCGTTAGTGGTTAATTCTACATCGTTTGCGGCCTGGGGCTATATTTTCTATGAAATATTGTGATAGTTTTCAGTTTTCTGCTTCCTCCATGTAAAAATTTGTAATTAGAGTAATGAGGAGTTCATAGAGAGTGGAAGGGATAAACAGTTGGATTTATAGGTTGGGCTGGGGGGATGCAAGCAGTTGGATTCGTAAGTCGAGGGGAGGGGGGTTAAGAAACATCGTGATGTGTTGGGGAGAAACTGGGGAAAGGATGGGATACTAAATTCTTTTAGTCAAGAAAAAAAGGAAATGTTATGTATCACGGAAAAAGAGTGGATTATTTCAAAGAATAATTCTTTAATAAATATACCAAGAAGTGATTTATTTTCGTTTTTAAATTGAGAGTTTTTTTAATATTGATTAACTTCATATTTAAATTTTAATTGATTGATTAAATTTGAATAAATTTAGGATATACCGGCGAATGCATTCCAACAATTACTTGATTTCGCATATACGAGTAGAGTGAATATTAATGGAGATAATGTGCAACAACTTCTCTATGCAGCAAGCATTTTACAGGTAATAATAAATTTTTTTTTGAATTATTTCATTTATCAATTTCAAGTATTGAAATTATAAATTAAAATATTATTTTGAATGATCACCGTTTTTTTTTTCTTAGATAGTATATTTTTATTTATGATGTCTTGGTGATGATATAAACATTGAGATGATATCAACTATTAAATGAAACGTTTACTTCTCGATGGAATCGAACCTATGAAGTTTAGGTTACCGATCTGACACTTTACCGATTAGACCTCGCTTGGAGTAGTATAAGTTTGGATCACTTGAAGTTTTATGTCACTAGCGATAAGAAGGACGTGGTAGTCGTTAATGGATTATGAAAGTGTTCATTTCAGAAATGATCTTATGGATTTCATGCAGAGAAAAGCGGAGCAACCTGACTCGTCTAATTTCCATCTTGAACCTCCGTCCTTGATCCTTGATCCCAATTCCAATCTCCCTGACCTCACCCTCCAAATCCCCATTCTTTTGATCCCCACCTTCTTGAAGTCGACTTTTCACCTACGGACGTCCTTCTGGAAAATATTAAGGATCACTGTAATAGTATAGCGGGTTGATGAAATGGTATTCAGATGGATACAGTGTGCAGTGCATGTCAAGGATTCCTCACACAGTATCTTACTACGGCGAATTGTTTATCGATCAGACAGTTCGCTGAGCAACACAATTGCGTCACACTGCTATCGTCGGTCGACGATTTTGCGATGGAACATTTTCCGGTTGGTATTGAAATTAATTATATTGTTGAAACAGTATTTTTGGTAGCTGTATATATAATAGAAGGGTTTGTGACGTGGAAGAGGGTGCTTCTATTCCACTGAATACGGTAAAGTTTTGCAGGTTAGGAGAGGGCTTCTAACTTAATGGTACGGTTAAGATTTGTGGATCAAGAGAGGACTATCTTATTATAGAAGCTTCGTCGAAGAACTTAATTCCATTACGCATTAAAAGCTGACAGTTTTGTTATACTTCTAATGACGGTCCTTTTGCGTCCACTACTTGTATTCATTGCACTTGCATAAACTGAAAATTTGAGTATTTTTTGGGTATACATATATATATATACATATATATATATATATAATTACTGGGATGTTTCTTAGTTGGGAAAAAATTTTTGGAAGTTTTTTGGTTGTTTTTGGACACCACTAAACGAACTAAATTTTTTCACTGTTTTTAATTGTTAAGGTGTTCTAGACAGTTCCTTGTAGTAGCTAGATCATTACTTCTTATTCACCGTTGCTCTTCCCTTACCCTTCCATTCCTCTCTGATGAAGCTTTAATGCCGGATTTGTCCGCTTATGGGAATGTACTTTGTGTGATTCGGGAAGCAATGGCTAGTTTTTTATTCGTCTCATTTTCAACGGATTCATCTTTTAAGGAACTTCGCAAGCTGCCCGAGTTTTTGATGATACCGTTTGGGCATTTAATGGATTTGCTGCGCAGCGCCGATTTGAAAGTAAACAACGAGCAAGAGGTGAGATGTTTTCATTTGCCTCTTGTTTGGTATTTCCTATCGTCTGCAGTTTTTATAAATATCTATTAATGTTGGGAGCTTTTTAATATATGCTTTTATATAGTGGTGAATACAAATTTAACATGGAAAAGGACGCATTTTATAAAGGTGAATAGCATCTAACAGGTTGCTTATAGGTGGAAAGGGCTGCATTTTATAGAAGTGAATTGTGGTTGATTAGCGTCTGGGGAAATACGACGTTGTGGATTTATCTCATTGTATTGGAATATAAATCAGCGGAATTGTTGTTGATTATTATAAATAGTAGTTTAAAATAGATAAATATTATCTGTGCAGAATTCTTTACTTTTAAAAGATCATTATTTTATTCATTCAAAGTTTCATATTAAAGGTATATTTAGGATTGCTTCATAATTAAAGGTCAATGTTATATTAAGGTATTTGAAACGGCGATGGAATGGGTACAAAAAGCAGAGCATGAACGTAAGGTTCATTTACCGGAATTATTAGCAAACGTACGACTTCCCCAATTACCGATCGCCTATTTCCTTAACACCGTCAAGAAACATCCACTTATTATGGTTTGTGTAATTAATAAAAATTGTTATACAATTTTTGCATGTTTTTCAATTTATTAGGCATTTTTCAATTATTATACTATTCTGGATTTCCGACTTACGATTCCGGATTTCTAGACTAATGCTTCTGGATATCCAGGCTCATAATTCCGGATTTCTGGGGCCGTAATTCTGGGTATCGACAGCCATAATTGTGGATTTCCCCGCTAGTAATTCTAGATATCTAGAAACTATGAAGCTTCGGAAAGGATTGTTGATGCTGGAATAATATTTCTGCTATGCATCATATCTGATTATTCTCAATAAATTCATAAAGCAATGCTTTTACTTATACTATTCTGAAAGTGTTACTCTTAATATTAACATTAAGTTAATATTAAGGATTACTATCGAAAAGAATAAAAAACTATATTAGCAGGTGCTTTTTTTTCATATCTTCAAATTTTATGCAAAAGTTTACAATTTTGAAGTGTTCGTTGCGTGGGGAATCGAATGGTCTTTGTAGTTGATAGCTCTTTGTGAACTTTGTAGTCGGTACCTACGCTAATTTTCTTATTATTTTAGGTCTTGGGAGGGGGAGTGGGGGTAGAGATTTACCATTTGGATGAATCGTCATGTTCATAGAAGCCAAAATAAGAGGGAGGAATTGTTGATCTAAACTCTCTCAGTATGTTCCAATTTATGTGGGAAACGAGGATTAGATGGTTTACAGATTTATCGATTTCTTATCGCATAGTTCAATAATCGAATGAATCGATAATTAATCGATAATCGATAAGTAATTAATCGATAATCGATAATATAGGAGAATGTACGTTGTCGAGATCTAATAGCGGATGCAATGAGCGAAATGATGCGCGCACAACTTACACCGACGATAAATCCAATTGATACAACCTATGCATCGCATAGTTCATTCACATCGTCATGTTTAGTGACCGGTGCTAGTGGAGGAGGTTTCGTACCTACGGCACTTTTCTCACAGGGTATTTTTTTTTTGTTATTTTATTTTTATTATTTATATTTTCATCGATTCAGATTTGATCATTATTTCGATTTATCCCCTTATCCCCCCCTCCCCCCAATTCTTGTACCCGGTGGATATGGGCATTTGCGCAAGTTGTTAAGTTTTATTTTTTATAAACCGTCAATGACAATGGAAACAATTTTAGGTTTATTTGTGAATTTGCTTTCATTTTTCTTGTAGTGCAATAGGTGGAGTGTTTTTGATTAAGTTATTGTATAAGGTATTTAAGCAGTTGTGGCCCACTTCCATGCTTTCTCTTTTTTGGCGTCTGGTAATGGGGACGTGATATATTCTGGCTTTTATTGCAACCTGCTGGCCATAACTTTACTCATTTATAGGTACATTCACGGGTACGAACGGTTGTTCACAATCGGCTCGAAATAGTTCTGCATGCTCCACTAATACTAATATATGGACTAATTGTCGGCCAAGGAAAAGTGCCGCTGGTGTGATCTTCTGTGTTGGTGGCCGAGGTGATCTATTTTATTTATCTTAATAAATCCGGCAAAATGAAACAAAATAATTTATTTTTTTCCGGTGAATTATAAGTGAAAAATTGACTGCGTTCTGTTTAATTTTTTCGATAGGGGTCGTTTATTGAAACGTATTTTAGGTACATCGGGTGATCCATTTCGATCGGTGGAAGCATATGATTGGCGTCGAAATCGATGGCTTTCAATTGGTGATATGAATGTACGTCGAAGACACGTTGGCGTCGTAAGTGCACAAGGAAAATTGTGAGTTTTGCGTTTTGACTTACAGAGAGGAGGGGAGTTTTACCGTATCAGGACTACCGTATCAGGCCCTCATTATTATTAAGTGTGATCAAGATGAATTTCAGATTTTAGTGGGTTTTTTTCTGTAATTATCTTTTATTTTTCTCCTAAAGGAAAGAAATTAATAAAATTTTATATATTATTTAATTGTTGTTTTATTTGTTTGAAAAAAAAACTTTTAACTTTTAGATGTAATTATGTTCAGTGTAATAGTTAATGTGATTTCCCAGTCTTATTTGGTGGAGGCTTTGGCCATTGCGCATATGGTTTGCAATAGGCGGATTGCTTTCGTTTATTTAGTACTTAGCCAAACTAACATCGACAATTCGAGAGGGGTACTGATGGGTGCATAGTTGGCTGGAATTTGCCCTCTCTTCTGAGTTAGATATTTCATGAATAAATATGGCCGTGTTGGGACATAATACATTAATATTGAGCTATACTTATTGACAGCCGAAGCAAATTTCGTATGGAATGAGTCCCCATCACTCGCCCTACCCTTCCTCTGTTATCTCTTCCGTCGCCGTAAATGGAGATTTCATGGTACAAGATTTATTTTATTTAGAGCTTAATCAACGTTTATTTAGTTGCTTTGATGCATTTGGTATTTTAATTTTTCAGGTGTTATAGATTTTTTTTTCTGCCTAAAAGGAACTTAGAATTTTTTAAATCGAGATATAAGATTACAGATTCTGTGTCATTGCACATTATTAGAAAGGAGAGCATAAATTGTTTATTAATAATTGTAGATATTTGATGGCGGAAATATGAGCCTATTGTTAACTGAATTTTGTGTAGATCTGTACAGGTGTGGTCACAGTGAATTACCTTCCAATCTATTCGATAGGACCGCTGTATATCCTGTTAGCTATAGGGTTGTTTGTGCAGTTCTATTTATGAGGTGGGTGATGGTTGACGATGAATTAAGTGATTTACAGATATGCAATAGGAGGACATGATGGAACAAATCATCTCGATTCTGCTGAATGCTTTGATCCAACAACTAATATGTGGCATACTGTCGCATCAATGGATACTCGTAGACGGGGAATCGCAGTCGGTGCCTTGGAAGGAGCAATCTACGCAGTGGGAGGTCTTGATGATACTGCTTGCTTTCAGGTATGTATTGATGTTTATGATCGCTTTGTAATACCGTGGTTTTTCCCCTCTTTTATGGATAAGTATGCGTCCTATTTGAAGGGCATAATCATTCACAAGAGTTTACTTGTTGCTGAAGTGGTCAGCGTTGGTCATTCTGAAGGTCAAAACGTTCTTGCTGACCAGAAAAACCAATTTTTATCAATCGTTCTGCGCAACATTTCGTACGTGTGCGCAGATTTTGCAGTTGGATTCATGCACATCCGTCCACATGCTTACAGCGGAAGGTAACTCTTTTTGGGAGTATTAGGCAATCATAGGAATGGGTATATCGCATTGTATCGTTTAACTGAGTTTCCTACACAGGTGAGTGTCCACCTTTCATGGTAACTCATCGTTGCAATAAGGACTTTTAAGGGAATTCAAGGTGCATGAAAAGGTTTGCCTCGGACGTTTTATGACCTATGAAGTCGGACAGTCCTTCATTAGGCTAAAGGACATCCCGGCACTTCGCAAAAAGGAGTTATTTATTTACTATGCACTCCTGTTTAGCACTCGAATCACGCATCCTTCAAAGTAGTCTTAATCACCGCCACTGACTGGGATATATCTTTGAACCTTGTAATCTCGGAAAGAAATATCCAAAGTATTGACCAGTACATTCCTTCTTAATTCTACGGAAATAAAAGCTGAAATGTCCGGTTGAAAAAAACCCGGTATTTTTGAATTCAGCAATTCTTAAACTATGCCTTTATGAAATTTAATGGCGAACTGATAACTCTGCAAGACAACAATTAGTTTATGCAGAGAAACAGTTTAACTTAGTTTCTTTGAGACAGTAGAGAGGTACGATATCGAGTCGGACAAATGGTCTCCGGTTGCTTCAATGAATATACAAAGAGGAGGTGTCGGAGTGGCAGCTCTAGGTGAGAATATTCTATTCCATTTGGACGATATCTTATAGATTATTAATATATCTAGATTCATCTCTTGTGATATCAATCTGATGGCTGAATGATAGCCTCGCAAGTAGATAGATTCGATTAAGTCGTTCTGCTATTTCCCTTATGAAGTTATTGATGCTATAATTTGTCGCTTCTTTCAAAATGTTTACATTATCAATGATAATATTTCCTGTTTACATTATCAGTGATATTTCTGCGTTATTTACTCCCATTTAAAAGGGTGATAGCTTAAGGAGAGCTGTGCATCTTTCTTTCGTAGGTATTCAAGAACAAGCCGCTATTTATTTATTTATTTATTTATTTTTTTTTGACAGAGAAAATGATTTTGGTATAGAAAGATATGGAAATATTTCAATGACCCATATCGAAGTGAGTTTTTTTAATAACTTAATAAGGTCTGTTAGTGATGGAGATATTGTGTTTATTAAGTAGGGGAATTGATATGCACATTGATCGGTTCATCGAAACCGAATATAGAGTTGAATTGAAAGGAGATAATTTGGGATGGGAGTTTTGCTGTTCAAACATATTGGTGTAATAGGTGTTTGTTTATGGTATAATTATGAGTGTTTTAAAGGATAATTTCAGGTAAATATTTGTTCGCTGTAGGTGGTAATGATGGTACCTCTTCGTTGGATTCATGTGAACGATATGATCCTCTTTTAAATAAGTGGAAAATGGTAGCCAGTATGCAACATCGCAGGTATGCATTTTTATATTACTTGGTACTTACGTTTACTTAGTAAGTGAATTCAAACTAAAGTAAATTTAAATTGAGTTGAAATTGGATTTCATAAATAGTAAATTCAAATTTAAGGAATTAAAATTTGCATAATAGATGGGTTCGTTTACATAGAGAAAATAAACTTTGAAAAAATAGGGGAAAGACCTATGTCGGTAAATCAGAAGACAATAAAGAATGATTGTAAGTACCTTTTTAACTATAGATGATTGCTGGTGCAAGATTGAGATAGTTTTTGATAAGGTGCCATTTTTTGTTTGTGAAACGAACGGTCCTAAAGGGATAGCAGTTGGTGATGGTGATGTTGGTTTAATCAGTTGGTAATTTTGATCTTTTTTCTTTTGATAGGTGATAAGTTGGTATTTTGATAGGTGATAAGTAAGTTGATAACCGTATCTGCTCCACCGAATTTCTCGATTAGATAAAACGACGCCGAATTAGAGGTGTTGTACAGTGGTTTAATTGATGCAAAGCGGCTGCTTTTTAATTTTAAAATGCACTACAATAACTTAAGTATCGGCGTCGTTTTAACTCATTAAAGATATTACATGCAAAATTTCGAGCGTTTCAGGAATGCTAAATAATAGTATAATGTTTAGAGCAGGGGCAGGAGTGACAGTCCTCGATGGATGTCTATACGCAATAGGTGGCTTCGATGATAACGCACCACTACCTTCTTGTGAGCGGTACAATCCGGAGGAGAATACGTGGACGTTGCTGTCTCAAATGTCCTGTCCTAGAGGTGCGATTTTGATGCGAAAATTTATCTGCATGCGAACTTCTAGCAGTTTCAATATTCTTCTTTTATATAATAGATTTGCTTTGTACATCTCGTGGAAGTGTTATATTCCATCTTATTTTCACTGTTGAGGATATGGCCATGACTTAAGTAATACTGTCATGTTTCAAGCGGCATAGCTATTTCAGGAGGCGTAGGCGTGGCAGCGATGGGTGGTCGAATATACGCTATAGGAGGACACGATGGAGTACGTTATTTGAGTTCAGTGGAGGCGTATGAGCCCTTTACGAATCAATGGTCTCCGGTTGCGACAATCAGCCAATGCAGGTTCGTTTTTTAATGAAATACTAATTTTTGAATGAGTGAATGCATAACAATCATTTAGACCATTAAAAATATACAGTGTATAACGTAACTTCTTATCAAATAGGCAGAAAACAATGAGAAAAGGGCAATTATGCGATAGAGGAAAGCTTGAAGAGGTATTTTTTTAACTTATTAGTACCAAGCACTCTAATGCATATTTTGGAAGTACCTGGAAATAGCTGTTGATATACTTGTTGATACTTTCGTCTATAATCGAGGTGTATAATGAGAATATGCCCTCCGGGGAAATATTTGAAGATGTTTAAAGATTGTGAAGCATTTTCATCTTCCATTGAGACTGATGTTTGTTTTGAAGAGCTGGTGCGGGCGTTGCATGGGCGGATTGCCGAGTCGACTCGCTGCTACGACCACCATCGATGGCAATGGGTAAGGATAGTGGTTGCGCACCGTGTGTCACAGGCGTTGCGCATTGCGTTTGAACGCTATTACGAGTCTTTCTTTCAGCAGTATTGTGCTTTTTCTCATATATACAAGTATATGTTAACCATATCGGGGTTGTCCTCCTATGATAACTCCTAGAGGAGTCGATTATAACTCCTAGAGGAGTCGATTCTTTTTTCTATCTTTTATCATCTTTGCAGCTCTTATTTTAATTTTTTTAAATTTCTTATGAGAAGTCAAAGTTGCTGAATTTAGGAAATTGATGTAGCGTCTTTTTTACGAGTTTTTTTCTTTTTTAGAAAAAAGGTAAGAACCGAGGTTAGCAGTGAAAGGTGTTGAGGTTGTGCTCATTATGTTTGGTTCCCTACTTGTAATTAGTTAATTAGTTAGTTCCCTACTAGTTAATTCATGGTTCGGAGGCCTAGTTGATTGATGGCCAGCCTAAATCCGGTGGATTAAGATAATCCGTTGTTTCTTTATTTGCCTTAGAGAATCCCTTAATAGTAGTGAGCATATCTTCAGAGAAAGTCCATTTGGCGTGATATATGTGTCCATCAATATGGTGGATATACTTGCAAAGTTATCACTTTTTTGGGTGATTTTCACTTGTAAACAATTATGCCATCCGACAAAAGCGCCGATTGTGTCGTTATGCAACTCGATGGTATGTAATTACTCCCTTAGATATTTTTTTAAAATATTAGGTCATATTTAGCAATTTTTAAAGTAGGTCGTTGAATGGTTTATATGTTTCATTGCATAATGGCACAATCTACAAGTTAACACTTTGGTGTTGTGCGGGTGATTTGGATGTTTCATTGCATAATGGCACAACCTACAAATTGACACTGGTATTGTGTTGATAAGCTTGAATAGATCTGAATTTCTGGTTGAAAGTTTATTAAAATATGTAAATTTCTTCGTTTTCTTGTCAACAAGTAGTTTGGAATTCGTCGACTCGATCGGCTCCGAAATATGCTCTTTGATAGTCGATATGTTTTATGCATCAACGTTTTTAGGGGAAATTTCTTTGCTATTTTTTGAAGTGTTTCGTAAATAATCCACCAGTTCGATTGCTTTTATTTCTTAAAATAATTAATGAAAAAATTTACCGGTAAGATTTAAGATCTCTATCGGATGATTTTATACCAATATTTCTGTGGTACTTCTTTTATTATTCTGAATGATTACCTGTCTGAAATATCGGCGGTAAATAAGTAAAACACGAAGTAGGTATAACTGGTAGAAATGTTCTCTGGTTGTTAATATTGGTGAGTAAAAGTTTGTTGGTATAACGCGTATGTAGAATCCCGGTTGGTGATTTCTTTCATTTTCTATCACTTTTATTGTTTCATGCAAAGAAATCTTTACACTATTTTGAAGTGCATTTAATATTGTTTAATGACCCTTTTCGATTGGTTCATTACTTTGTGACACCATTTAAATATCCCTGAAAAGGCTTAAATATTCCTGTAGGCTTAAATCTTAAATCCAAATATCCTTACGGGATAAGCTTAATCCTCTTCCTCTCTTATTAAAAAAAAATGTGTGTATGTGTGTCTACGTGTTTGTGTAAACAAATAAAAATGCTTCTGCATGTGTTTTTCCAATCGTATTGCAGTTGCCAGATTAAAAATATTTGGTTGTTTCCACCAACCCGGAAGTATATTCTCTATTGATCTAAATTGACCTAAACTGAAGGAAAGCATGGTGAAGGAGGTGACGTTCTTGAGCTTGATGTCATCCTCCCTTATACCACTAGTATCATCGTTTTTCATTGTGTTGTTTAAATGGATTCTGAAGGATGTTTTAACTATTTATTAGCATTGCTTTGCAACGTATTCGCTTCACATTTTCCAGATTCCTAATTTCTAAATGGTAGAATGTAAAATTGATGAAGTCTTGCAATAATGACGACCTAAAACCTTTCTGGGATTCTTTATGAAGTCATTTCGATGCCTATCCATTTTGGTACGTCTGAAACTTCGAAAGTGCATAATGGTGTTAAGGTGGTCATCACCTCATAAACGGCAGACTATAAACTATGTATTGAATAGATTTATAGTATATTAGTATGTATAGTAAATATTTTAAAAGTTATTCCTGCTAATGAAGACATTTTTTAGCCTTTGTGGACGTTGAAAGTTTGGAACTGTGCTGCATTTGTGGAAATTGGGTTTCAACACGAAAACTTGAATACTGTAGTTTTGTTAACAGTTTGTTGTGAACTGTCCTCAGTTGCTTCTATTAAGCATTTAGAAGGTTCCGTGCGATTTTCCTGAATTTATGCGGCTGGTAAATGCAAGTGATGGGGACTGATGTTTCACACTTTTTTTCAAATAAAGATATCCCTCAAATATTGGCCATAAAATAAAAATACCCTTCAAATATTGGCCGTAAATTAGAAATATTCTCTAAATATTGGCCATCAAATGAAAAAGTTGTTCAAATGTTGGCCATAAATTAAAAAATATTCTCTATATATTGGCCATAAAATGAAAAAAGGCTTTCGAATAATGGCCATAGAGTAGAAACATTCTTCTAATTTAAGCCATAAAATAGAAATATTCTCCAAATATTGGCCATAAATTAAAAGTGTAATCTAAATATTGGCCATGAAATGAAAAAAATGCCTTCGAATGATGGCCATAAAATAGAAATATTCTTAAGATATTGGTCATAAAATAGAAATATTCTTCAAATATTGGCCATAAACTGAATGAAACATTCCTTTTCAAACGAACCTCAAATACTAAGTTTTTGCTAATCAGTGGTAACCTTGTCCCCAATTAAACTCTTCGATGAATCCGTTTTCAAAGGTTTTTTCCCATCCAAGAAAATCCATTTAGGAATCCAGCTATTCCTTTAAAAATATTGGGGGGGAATTTAGTCCCGGGGCTTTAATCGATTTTATACGGTAAAATTTGATGAATCAATTATTAAAATGTCAAGTGCTGGATTAGCGATACTTTTAGATCCTTAAGGGATAAGATTTTCTTCTGTCGTCAGTGGTTACCATCTCCCATCCCAGATGTCAGGACCCTTGGATTGACCCAATCCCGTTACCAAAAATCGTCCCATTTCCTTGCCCCTTCCCTCCAGCCACCCTTCTTCAAACTGCCACATTTAATTTTATTACAGACGTATTTACTTCACTTTGCTCAAGTGTAACAGTGCCAACATCTGTAAAACTGCAACCGTATCTGCACAAATAGAAGCCCAGGGCTTCCTTTTTTATGACCTCGGTAAGAAGGTTCTGTTCACGGATGGTTGGTAACCTTTCCACTGTTCTTTACTGACTTCTTGTTTAAGTAGGTGTCTCAGTTTTGTTCGTGAAAAAGGTAAAAGAAAAATTTGACATCTTATATCACTGTGTGGAAATTCGGCACTTTTTTTTTGTGGGATTGGAAGGGAATTGAGAAGAGGAAACGAACTGAAAAAGCTCTCATAAACCCTTTTTGTTGGGGGGGGGGTTATTTTTTTATATCCGGTTTATAATATCCGGTTTTTTCAGGATAGGCTTGTATCCGGAAGATATTTTATTCAGGAAATCCCAAAAGGATCAACAAAGAAATCGTTCAAGTTAGCAGTGTTTAGCCTAGCAAGTATAAACGCCAATCAACTTCCTTCGCCCTTTCATTTCACTAATAAATTAAAATTTCCCCCAATATTTCCGGATATTCCCAAATTTTTTGCAGCACTTCTATAAAAGCTTTCTGTTCAAGGTGGGCTTATATTCGAAAAATACTGTAATTACCACATAATTCGTTACTTGTTGTTATTTCTAAATTCAGTTCTAAACTTTTATAGCAGCTATGATGAAGAAGGCGTTATTTCCTTCGCTTACATCGAAAACGTATTTACTATATCCAGCACGTTCACTTCGACTACAGTATCGATACGGTAGCAATGCTTCGTCACACTCCTCGGATACGGTAATAATTTATAGATTCATTCATCAATAAGAACATAACTAACCTTACCCATCCGATCGTCATCACCATGAGAGGGGGAGGAAGGGTGGAACTCCCAATCTCAAAAATATGGCAGAACTGCGCTCAACTTTGAGTCAAGGTCTTCCAGACTTCATCTTATAACCGCCTCCTTACCCCCCCCCCTCCGTCTGCCGTTTCCTCCAACTTACCTCGTGCTCATTGAATCCAGAGAAACAAATATCGTACTAAAAACTTTTTTTGTGATTATCGTTTACCATTTTATCTTTGCTCAATTTGCATAGATCATTTGAAATAAGGCCAATACGAGGATATAGTTGTGGATTCGATTGATATTTATAAACCTTTTTTTTGTAATTTTTATTTTGTTATTTATTTATTTATTTATTCATTTATTTTGCTAAATTATTTTCAGTTTGGCACATTAGATTCAATAGATATTGATATGCTATCTGCTAATAACGAAAGACAAGATAAAAATGCAGCTAGGCAACGTGATCTCGATTGGCATTTGAATAAAGAGGGAGAGCAAATCGAAATGCTTGGCAAAAGTCTTATACGATTTCAGTTGCAACAAAATATGTAAGTAATTTTTTCTCGAAATTTCGAATATATGTAGAAAAAAAAACAGCGATTTCTCGCTTTTCTTTAGTTATATAATATTGCTGTAAAATAGTCTTAAGTAGCGGTCATATGCCCCTAGGGCATAAAAATATTTGTTATTTTGTTTTGATGAATTTTTCTTTGTTAAGTTTGTTTTTTTTGTGCAAAGTTTCGTTTTTTTTATGGATAAAATTCTTTAGAAAAAATTTTGCTATGGAAAAAATATCTATTTTTATTATTTTTTTTTGGAAAGAAAAGAGTGCGTTTTATAAAATATTTAACCTTGGAAATACTTTATGCAAGAATTCATCGATTCTAGAAAACAGGCATGATTTTGTGGCTAAGGTTATTGGTCATTCCTTTCTCCCCATTGTCCCACCCCTCCTTTCCTCCTCCTATCTTATTCCTTCCTCCCTCTTCTCTCCTATCTCCCTCTCTCTTCTATATTTTGAAGTGATATGAAAATAGTTGGCTGTGCAATGGAGATTATTTTTGCTGCTCGATTACGATCACAGAAGTGAACTAAACTCGCTAACGATGTATTTGCTCATTAAGAATCCTTTGTATGACTCATCGTTTCGGATTGTTCCCAAATCGAAATTTTATATAAACTCTGTTTGTTTGTTGAATATTGATTAAATTTTATATTTCTAAAATTCAAGCGATGTTTACTGACTGAGGTCACTCTCATGAACCAAACCGAGAGCATATCCTATACTGCATGTTATCTTTGCTTCATAAAAATGCTTCTATATAGCAAATACTAACCCATATCGGTGATTATTCACGAAGAGGTTTCTTTGTAGAATGTGCTCGAAAAGAATTCAATCACTATGAAGGGATGCGTTATCCAGACGCCCATATTCCATTGGTTAGTGAATATTGGGCAAAAGGTAAATACAAAAATGATTGGTTCGTACTAAGGCGAACGACAAAGGTTAGACTTCTGATTGCATTCGTCCAACTCGTATATTTTATCCAATATTTGCGGAGGAGTTGCTAGGAGTTATTGTCGAAAATTGTAGTGGTATCCGGAGTCATCAAGGATTGGACATTAAGAAGGCAGGTATATAGAAGGTGGTAGCATAAATCGGGATTCTTAAATGCATGTAGCATACTGTGTGGTCCTAAAAATGAATAGGTGAACGATGCTTTTGCACCCTGGGCGTTAATAATTGCACTACTGTAATGACGGAAGTTTTATGATGCGTTGTTTTGTTTAGTATGTTCGTAGTAACGGAAATGCAATAGTGGAGAGTGAAGAAAACTGACAGCCAGCTGGTACGAGCTTAAGGTCAATAGTGGAGAGTGAAGGAAACCGACAGCTAGCTGGTACAAGCTTAAGACGCCAAGATTTGTTCTAATGTTGCTATTATTATCGGGGATGATTCTGCTTTGCATTTTTTGCATTGCCGTTGGCATTCAATTGCATATTTTGAAGTACTTTTGAGGGAATGTGGCCTATACTAAGGTGGCAGCTAAATCAAAGATTTTACTTGATATTGAGGGTTGAAGCCCGAAGCTGTCATAGGATTTTCGAAGTACTTTGTCCCCTCCCCCTCTTCCACCTCTTCGATTGATTGGAATTTTTCAGTTTTTTAAAACGCTTTTTAACATATTTATATTTTTGTCTGTCGTTGTATGAGAGAGTATTCGTGACGAGTAGGTTATTTTCTGCTTTGCGAAGAAATTACTTCAACGAGCTCCGAAATTTTTTAAAACTCCGGAGTTTTCTTGCTAAAGATTTAGCAACACTTTTGTTGAACATAAAAGTATGAAGCTTTCTTTTTTTTTTCTAGAAGAATGCACTCTACAAAACTTATGAGGTCATGAAATGGAGTTCGTCTGAGGGTCTTTATTCGAGGTTCTACGGTACCCATAGAGTCCCAAATGCTTTTTGATTTAGTAGTATGTTGAGAATTACCCTATTGATTTAACGAAGAATATCGCTGTATCATTCGAGAACGGTCTTCAGAATCCATCATTCGCAGATGATACGATCAGCTCATGGGCCAAGTATGCACGTTTACTTCACCCAGTTGTTGTTGATAATATCTTATCTTTAGGATTTAAACGACCCACCCTTATTCAGGTTGGTTTTTTTCCTTAAATTATGATTCCTTAGTTGTTGTTTTTTTAATTGTTTACTTATTGTCCGTTGAACATTCTTATATTATATCGATGGTGTTTATTCGATTATTGAATTCTAAATTTTAAATGAGGTATTATGGGTGGGAAAATTTTGCTGCAATGAGGTGGGTGGTGGTGGGTGGTGGAAGGGGGGGGGGCGAGGGGTTGAGGGGGATGTTACTGAAAGAAACAGGTAATATGTCGATATAAAATTTTTGATAGACCATGTCCAATTTTTTTTTGTCTTTCCATTTTTTTTTTGAGTGTTGCGATCATCAACATTGGTTGTTTTATGCAAATTTTATCATGAATTAACCGCACTTGAGGGTCGACATGAACAGATTCATTTTAGCATTTCACCGTTTGTACGATCAAAATTTGCATTCGTTGAGATAATAGGGGATAGGGATTTGAGTGAAAATTTCAGTTAATCGTAAGTGTTGAATTTATATTATTTTGAATATTTTAAATAATGGGGAAAATGGGGAAAATTATTTTGAATTTATATTATTAAACAATTGAATAAATATTTTGCATATTAGGATATTATAAGAATCGATAATAGAAATTGAAGATGTCATTTTCAAAAAAAAAAATTACATAACTCAATGATTTATAAAGAGAATAATTATTAAAATATTAAATAAATGCATTGAAGCGTTTATTGAAATAGATTTAGGCACGCTCATTGAGTGCATTCAAAGGACTGCAACATATGTTTATTGCTGCCGAAACCGGTTCAGGCAAGACACTTGCCTATGCGGCACCACTCATCTCTGAGATGCTTGAATCTGCCAATCGAGGGCATCTTTTCAAAGGTTTCTTTTTCTTTCATTTCTATAGTTAACGCACTTATTAGCCTATTGAAGGTTTCTCAAGAAGGAGAATAAAGAGTATAAGCAGTTAATATGTTTAGGAGAGGATATCTAATGTAGTGCGACTTTATAAGTAGCCATTCGTTAGATATTCTTGTTGGTGTTTGTGCTTTATTGTTTTAAAAATATGTTAATAAAAGTACAAGTTTTCCATGTTTTATTTATTTTTGCTCTTTTTTTTCTTTGTTGCTTTAAAAATACCTTTTATTAGTTTATGAATAAAATAAAATTGTACTCTTGACTTATAAGTATTCACAAAAAATTTGAAACAACTCTTTGATTGGACATGTCTTGGGAGAGGAAGGAGAGGTTTTGACTTCTTAGTTAGATGAGCAAATCGTCTNTGTTGTGTCTGTCGTGTCGTGTTGTGTCTGTCGTGTCGTGTTGTGTCTGTCGTGTCGTGTTGTGTCTGTCGTGTTGTGTTGTGTCGTAGTAAAACACAACGGCATCACACTGATAATAGCGTAGAATATGATCTGTGATTTGCATAAACGTTTTAATGTTTATTGCTATAATTTATGAATATTTATTGAAAGTTCAATGATTGAATTTTTCTTTTATCATTCGATTATCAGTACAATTTCAGTGGTTGTACTTGTGCTAAGCAGTGAGCTGAGAGTACAAACGAGGCGAATGTTCGACGATTTGCTTAAGGGGACAAATATTCGTATTGTTAGTGATAACGAACGATCTGTTGGCAATCCCATCACCATACAGGTTCTTTTCTTTGCATTTATCGAAGTCATCAATGTTGATAAAGAAAGTTCAAAGAGATGGTTGGTAAGGAGAGTCATTATCTATATTTTATTGAAGTAATTAAAAGGTTTTTTTGCTGATCGAGGGGCGTTGAATTCATATTATGTGAACTACTCGTACTTGGGGGGAGGGGAAGGGGAATGCGAGGGAGGAGTGCGGTGAGGCAGAGGAAACTCTTTTATACGGGGGTGGTCTCATTATGAGTGCAAATCGGAGAAGATTATATTTTCTGTTATAGTAGAAGAGAGGATGTTGTATAGGGTCCACATTTGGATAGTTCTATGCGGCGGGGAGGGAAGGCTGAGGGATGTTTGCCCTTAATACGTTTATGATCTGTTAATATGAAAATGCGACGATGTATGTGAAGATTGAAGCCGGCTGGTTCTACTTATTTTGTTCGTCTTTTTGATCGATGTTTTTTTGCTGCGAATGTCGCAGTGACCTACGGGTAGGTGTGCGGATGTGAGGGGAGAGAGTCATTCCAAAAACCTGGAATTTAGGGGTAGGAGCTCACTCAAAACGGTATTCGCATTCGCGGTTATATGAATGACCCTTATTGAGCAAATTGTGTAAGATAACATAAAACATATGGTTCAATTCGTGGATCTGTTTGATTTGTCTTAAAGGAAGTTCATGGGTAATGCTAACTCATTCATTGGTTCTGTCCGAATTTTTTATCCCACTGGAGGGCTTCCATATCCACTAGTGGAGGGACGGATTTCAAGGACTGATTCTGTGGATTGATTTCTAAATATCTCTTCTATGTTTTATTAATTTTTGACATATTTGAAGATTCTTGCATCAGTATTTATGCAAGTGGACTTTTCAATTAATAAACATTGGCTTCTCTTCTTCTCCGCATATTTCTTAACTTACTGCGTCGTTTTAGAATAGGATGCAGTCTCTTTTATATTTTCGATCCCCTAAAAAATCCAATCCACGCTTCAATCCTGGAAAAGCTGAATTCAAGACTTATTAAATGGGTTTTTTTTCTCCGAGAAAGATAATGCGTATAGGAGTATATCTTTTCAGGATTGGGATATATTAATTGGAACGGCCGGTATGGTGCGAGATTGTCTGCGTTCATCGGATACGTCTGAATTGAGGTATTTGGTGGTGGATGAAGCGGATATGCTACTCGACGATAGTTTTGTGGACGTTATGTCTGATATACTTGCTCGCCTCAATATTCGTTACTCTGAGAATCGTCTCAGCAATACAGGTCCTTTAATATCTTTGAGTGCAAAATTATTGTTGAATTGATTTAAATATTAAGCGAATAGTTGTAAGTTTTTATTTGAAATCTTAAGGAGTAAAGAGAGAGCCAAATGATTCAGTAAAATTTAAATGAAACTTTACGTTGATTCTTTATTAGATATGGATTTTTTATACTCATTTATCGCTTATAATAGTAATATGTAAAAAGCGCATATTTGGCCAAAGTAACGATGTGTTTTACTATTTTCTTGTTTGTTTTGTTTGTTGTAGAGCTTATGCTTAAAGCGTTATGAATATCTAGTCTGTGTATATATTATGAAATAAATTAATTGAACAACATATTTTTATTGAAATTTAGGAGTCAAATTTAGGACTCCGTCCGTATTTAATGGGATTCAAGTTTTAATTGCTAATATATAGGTTCCATAATGTGGATTATTGTGGCTCAAGTACTTACTTAGTTTTATATATGATACTCTTCTATATTGGGTAATTAGATTGGTAAAGAATCGACGCAGCAATGTTTCAATGATGCCGAAGAGATTAAAACATTGCGGTATGCGTTAAGTATCTAAATTTCTTTGGTGGAATTTAATCCACATTGTATCGTTATATTGAATCTACCTACATGTTCTTTTGCGCATAGTATCTTTGCCGTCCATAACATTTTTTGATGATTTTATTTTTGCAGCACTTTATATAGAAACATCGTTTTGGAATATGCAGCGCAACGCTGTCTCATTTGTTAAAACCACCAATTTGCTATCTGTTTTCAGTCGGGAATCCTACCCTATATTCTGGGGAAATGAGCTACTTGGGAATATTTTTATTATTTTTTTTTTCAGAAATTTTGGCAGTAATATCGTATATGCAACGGTGGGTGATTGCTATAACCTATGAGCAATCTGTATATGGCGAGCTTATTTGTTAGTATTAGTAATAAAATGATAGATAAGAGATAATTATTTGCATAATGAAATATAATTATAGGAGCAAATATTGATGATGGTGTACGCGTTGTATTCGCATCGGCTACCTGTCCACCTGAGTTGCATGAACTTGCTGAAGGTATTGTGGATGGATGTCATTTATATTATGTGCAGACAAAGAATATGCACACACTAATGAGGCATGTTCAACAGAAGTTTATTCGAACACGAGAACGTGACAAGTTGAATATATTAGAGGAAATTTTACGTGTTCAACTAGCAAAACCTGAAGTACAAACACTAATATTTTGTAAGGTATCTATCGAATTACTTTTGTTTGTTTTGTTTTCTTTTTGCTTATGTTTTTATGTTGTTGTTAGTGGTGTTTTTATGTTGATAATATTCCATCTTATCTACTGCATAAATGAACTCCGTTGAATAATTAGCAGTTGAATTGACGAGAATAGTAGATATTAACGCTTGAGGGGATGCCATAATGCTGCTGATATAAATAAGTGTTGTTATTTTCTAAGGTATGATGGTTTCTTTTCTTTTAGAGAGGTTTTTCTTTTTTGTTGCAATATTTGAAATATACTGAAATTTTAAGTGAAACTGGCATATTTCTTAAAGATGTGATACTTTATTTATTTAATAACTTGTTTTGTCGGATATAATAAGTGGAGTTTGCATATTTGCCTATTATTTTCAACTCTTATGAAGTTTATTAATATATGCTTTTTCATTGTCTTCATGAAAATCGATTCAGCTGCCCATCTACTATGCTCAGTTATTTAAAAAAAAAAAGTTTATTCTGCCACCCTGTGGTACACTTTCCAGTTAATTAACTATAGTGCTGTCATTATTTATGTTATCTGCAGGATGGGAAGACGGTGCAATTTGTAAGTGAAAGCCTTGATTCGCATGGCATCGAATGCGTTAAGTTTGGAGATGTTTCGAAAAGCGCAAATAGATTCGACGATTCATCGATTGCGAATTCGCGTATAATCGTCGCCACTGATCGTGCTGCTAGGTGAGTATCTCTAATTGTTTATAGATTTTCTATATTAAAATGTCCTCGCCGTATATTGCGCTTCATCCTCAGAATATTTTGGAGAAAATTCACTCTCCACTCGATCCATTTCCCTCTCCCTACCTTATCGGGAAACTGCTACCGATTAACTATAAAATTTGGGAGATGATCTGAAAATTCGGAAAAAATGACCTGAAAACTTGAGAAAATGATGTTTTTTTTTTGCAAATCTGGAACGTTATATACTCTTGCTATTCGTTGGTAAATTTTTATGATGGAGATAACAGTTCCGTTAAAAAAATATTCGAAGATTTATATTTCTGGACATATTAAAGACGGAACGACATAGAGTTTCCCATTGATGTTATTAGTGTGAACATTGATTAGGGTTGGTTTCGAGTAATGAGAAGAAACAAACTAAAGGGATTCTATGATATTGCCTCGAGCCTTTTGATATTCTGTGATATTCTATGATATTGCTTTTTATCGACTCGCAAATCTATGATATTATGCCTCGAGAAGATTGGATCACCAATCATTTACGTTGTTTGAAGAGATGTTGGATTGTTTAGAAGTTGACCGGAAATTACCATAATCCGATGGCTTTCTTCAAGAAAATAGTATACTTATGCATTCTATGGATTTTATGTAGTTGTTATAATAGTACATAAACTAGTTATTAATAAGTAGCTAATAGGTTGTATTGGCTTTTTTCTTATCTATAATAGTGTGAATGAGTGAGGAAATGACGTATTAAATGAGAGCTCTTAGTAAGTTTATAGTGATGATAAGGCTTATTAAAGGTGTGCTAATTGAATATACAGGTATGAGGATGATGTGGGTGGGCAGAATGAAGATCGGCAATAGTTGTGTAGATTGATAGGTAATTAAGAAACTATGGGAATTGTAATAAGGAAAAGATATGTGGCATATGGTTCGTAGCACATTTCAGAGGGTTGGATTTACCTTCGCTAAGCCATGTGATTAATTATGACTTCCCGCGTCATATGGTCGACTATATCCATCGAGCAGGTAGAGTGGGACGTGTTGGTAGTCGTTTTAAGTGCCGTATTACTTCGTTTGTTCGTTGCCCATGGGAAGTGGAACTCGTCAATGCGATTGAGGTGAGTGAATTTCTTTGATTGATACTTACTCTTCGAAATTTATTCAACTTTTGACGGGCTGATTTTATGTAGCTTCCATGTATATGAGGTTCTATATTTTAGATGGCTTTAATAGTATTAGCGCTCACTTCTACCAGTTACCTGTAATAATTTCTTCATCAGTCGCCTTCAGTAACCTCTTATTAGTTACCTTAGTAGTAGGTGGTGCGCTCAATTTGGCCTAAGTTGTTATAGTTATATTCAATGAGTATGAATTGGGAAAATTCCGTGAGAGTGGAAATTTATATTAACTTGAATTTTGCATTAAATGGCATCATCGTTGAGAGTATTTAATATGGTGATAGAAAGAATCGCTAATCGTTCGTATTAGTATTAATGAATAACGTTTACATGGGACAGTGATATGATCACGAGTTGCATTGATTCGAATAGAGCGATACGTAGTGAGATTCGCAATTATTATGCAAGGATTGGTATCTCTTAATAGTATTCGCTGTTAAAGTTAGATAAATTTCAACTTATTAGTGATAATAAATGATACACAAATAAGATCGTCGGTTGTTGGTTTTTTACACGTGAGATTAGCAGGTAATTTTAATATTTAATTAACCCATTGACGAAATTTCAGGAAGCTGCACGTTTTAATACTCCAATTCAAGGTGTCGAAATAAACGTCGCGGGAATGCTTAAAGAGCGTAAAATCAGTCGGCTTTCTAGTGCGTAGCCAGCCGTTTATGGAATTCTGTTGTCATGTAAGTATTTTATATTATATCCCAATATATAGTGGTTTGATTATTATTGCAATTTTTTATTGTTGCAGTATGTTTCTTGATTGGTGAAGTAGATTGAAAGCATTCTGAAATCTGTCTATATAAAAGGGGCTTATTTTTTGAGATTCGAACAAAATGATTCACCGGCGGTTACCGTTTTTGAGGTGATGGTCGTTTATGGGTGGGTAATATTTGTAGCCGTCGGGTCCATGGGTCTAATCTTTAAGCTATTTTCTTGTTCGAACAAAAGTGCTGTTGAAAATTAAGCGTAACCTCCAATAAACTGTATTTTCAATAGGGGCATTTTCTTGATGTTTGGTGTTTGTGTTCTTAGGCGTTTTATGCTGTAGTGCATTATGGTCTTCGCCTATATGGCAGAACTTCATAATTAGCCCAGCCTTCAGGTAAACTGAAGGTGTTAAACCCGTCCTGACAGAAATCTGTTTACCCGAAAGGGGAAAAAGGATTTTATGAAAGCCCTATGGCGGTATTTCTTGTGTTAATATTTTAGAGGCATTATCAGGCTAGGTGTAATTTTGCAGTAGCTATGTGACATTCGATGAGTTAATTATATGGGAGGCTTATTGTTTGTTGAAAGTGTTTATCGATCGGTTCGAAAGTTACATTGCATTCGTTTTTTAAGCAGTTTACTAGTAACTGTAAATTGTTTATTATTAATGCTTATATATGCAATGTCGAATGCGTATAATGTTTACATTTTTTTCCCTCTGCCGTTTCCTCTTTTTCGAAGTTTTTTTCCAGGATTTTTGAAGTTTTCAAGTTTAAGTTCATGGGAAATTTTTCGCGGAGAAGTATGGAAGATATAATATTTGTATATTTTCCTTCATTTATAACTTAATTTGCCGAAATTTTATATTTGTGTTTCGACAATTCGTTCATTCTTTATGCACCATTTTTTGGAATTTATTGGTTCAGCGAAATTCGCTTGTAAAATTAAGTGATCGATGATATAGCCTTTCATAAATTAGTAGAAATAAATATTGCCCACGTTGATGTTTGCCTTTTCGCTATACGTTAGCATCAATAAGAGGTTTCGCATAGCTAAAGGAAGATGAAGGAATAAGAGTTGTTGAGATAAGCGTATCTCATGATGGGAAATGGTCTATATGTGTTTGTAAGTTTCAGAATCAAATGCAATGCTGCATATTGCATAATTTTTTAATTTGTCTTTCATTTTTTAGGTATAGAAGCAATACCTCGTTCGAGTATCATTAATAAGCGCCACTAATATTGTTGGTTGACGATGGAAGTTAGTAACTACGTTGGGACACGAATGGTGGCATCTACGATCCTACGATCCGTATATGATATACAGCCCATTGAATGTGACAACCTATCGGCTAAAAGATCTACCGAAAAGGCTAAAAGATGTTTGAATTAACCAGGCTAAAGATTTTTAATGTTAGAAATGTGCATTCAAGCTTGTAAGGGGGGGGGGACTGAGGGGAGGGGGACTGTAAGTGCAAGAATTACTGTAAAAAATTACTGTAATTAATAATTACAAAAATTTTGCCGAATATATTCGAATTTTACTCGTAACGTTGAAATGTTATTTGTTCTAAGTGAGCAAAAAAAAAAAGAAAATATAGTTGAGAAGGGACAAAAATGTACGGCATTGTGACGCGATTGCATAGACAGAGAGAGAGAGGGAGGAATGCCGTTCTATCTATCGAATGGAATGCGCGAGCAATGAGCAACGACGACGCACTGACTGTATAACGTGTATGCGAGAGGATGCATTCATTCATTGTTGTAGCGTATTTGTGATGCGACGTTATGCGGACCCCTCCCCCTTTCCCTTTGCCCCCCCCATTCAGTTAGCCTTTTTACCTCTACCCCTCCCCTCCCCCTCCCCCTTCCTCTGCATTTACATTGCCCACATTCCCAGATGTTCACATTGGCAAGCGTTATGCATCACACATCATTTGTGAACGCATGCACACAAATGTTCCGTTACGCATTACGTGTTTGTGCGACGCGTTTTGCGCGTATTCACTTGATGCCACTTCTCGCCAGCCGATTGCAATTTTCATTCGTCTCTAACCCCAGATGTGCTATTTATTTTCAACGGGGGAAACCCTCTGCCTCAATTTATTTATCGTCCAATTTTGTTGATTTTAAAGAGTTTATTTTTTTTTCGAACTTTTATTAGTTATATTTAATGAAGAAATTTGAATAATAAGTATACTTATATTTTTGCTAGATAAGGACTCGATGGTTGAATACATAAATATTCGTTGATGTATGAAAATTATTGAAATTTTATTCGATAGGAAATCAAAGCGAATGATTTTATTATTTATTTATTTGGTTTGTTGCATTTTTATTTTGATTGATAGTGTTGTTGATTTTGAAATAAGTCCTTACCTCTTCAAATAAATATCTAGTGGTATTGTTTTGTTTTGCGTGATTTCCACAAGGCAGGTGTTTATATTCAAATTAGCTTGAGGTCGAGCTCAGGTTGAGGGTGGTAATCTCTACCTCTCAGGTGTCAAAGCATAAACTGATGATTTTTTTTTTTGGATTTGTTAGTCGGCGATGCATCTTAGCTTAGTTTCGAGTCGATAGATGCATTTAAATGGATAATATAACGTAATGCCTCAGAGACGCATAGGCTGTTGTGTGAAATTACAACTGCGTTTAGCATAAATTCAATTTTTTTTTTGCAAAAATTGCCATTTTGCAATTGGATATTTTGAAAACGTAGCATTGCAGACATTGCATGTTGCATTTTGTTGCAAAAGTTGCAATATTTATTAGATGCGGGTTATTGTTCCGTTGAATGTGTGTGTGTGTCGACAAAGTTATGTTTAATGCACTGATTCGTAGTATGTTATCGGAAATGCGAATATTATTTAAGTGGTTTCGTTGCAATTTGGTGCTATATAATTTTATGTTTTAACAATGCAATGCATTATAATTGCAATAAAATTGTATTGCAATACGGCGTTGTAATTCTTTGGTAAAGATCGATTATCTATAATTTTTCCTATGGAATCTTGTTAGAGAAAGACGCGTTCGATGAGGCGAGGACTACTTGAAGGTTTTAAGGCTTTTTTCGACATTATACAGCATTATTGCTTGGTTTTTTTTGAAATTTTTTGCACGAATATATTTTAGACGAATATTCTCAGCATCGAATTTCATTACATCGCTAGTGACATGATCTCGTTTCTTAGACTGGCAGCAGTAGAAACATCTATATAGTGGTCTAGAAATAACGTTGCGAAAATTCCACGAAGGAGAATGAACTACGCATTTTCTAGTATAGAGGTTGGTAGAAGCGCGTAGAAAAAGTTTGATCGCCAACTAGATGAGGTCTAAGGAGAAGTTCGAATAAATCGGACACAACATATGACAGTATAACGTAAATAAAATGTTTAGAACAGTTTCAACTGTGGAAATTATACCAGTTTGGGTTTTTCTTTCTATGAAATACATCTGCAAAGTAGTGCAAAAGAAGTTTATGAATTATTATAATATTGATCAAAATTTTTGCAATTTTCGTAATTCGATCATAGTGTGCAATTGCAATCGCCAATCGATTTGATTGTTGATCGACTGATCGATTGATCGATTTATCACTCGTTGAACTAAACATCATTTGCAATTCAAACGTTTTTTTTCTTATATTTTTTGATGAATGGCACATTTGATGAATGAATTGCAAAGTTCGTATACTATGCGATTATTGAATTGCGAAATTTGCATGCAATGTATTTATTTTTTGCAAGTATTTTGCATAAATATGATGAAAATTTTTGCAATTGCAATTGCAATCACTTTATTGTTGACGATTTGAGCAGCTTTTCCATATTGCTTTATCTTGCAATATTTACTCAATGAAATATCATCGTATTGCATTGATCCAGCAATGTTTCTATTCGTGTCCATTTGAATAAACACAGCTGTGATCATGAACTTTGGGAATTGCTCATATATGGTCGGCGAACTTTTTATCATCGATTCTTTAAACAACCAATGATTGTTGTTGTTGCTTGTCTGTGTCTGTCTGTGCAGATGTTAATATGCTCGCATAGTGATTGGCATGCGTGAAATTATATGCACATTTATTTGCATATTTGGTCGAAATTCATTTCGATCATTTGTGTAGTATTTTGCAAAAGCTAACATAATGTGCTATATGCCTGTGTTTGAAGAGATTATGCACAATACGCAAATTATTATTAGTAATTCATTTGCATATTTAATACATTACATATACGTCATCGATTTTTGGGGCCTTCCCACAAAATCGGTAATTGATTTTATAAAACTTTTTCTAGTTATTGATAAAATTTTGTGTTGTTCATAGTTAAGAGTCGAAAACAAGCAGCTAAATAGACCGCTGCCATCGGTGATATTGGAGTGTCTTTTCCATTAAAACCATCAAATTTGAAATAAGCTTCACTTGCAATATTTGCATATTACATACATACGACATGAATGAATTTCTTCGAGAAAAATTCGTTGCGTTAATTCCTGTCTCTATATGGGACTAAATCTGATCTATTGAAAAGCATTGGATTATTCTCTATCCCTTCCTCCTACTCCCCCCTTCCCCTCTCTTCCCTCCTCTCCCCATTCCCCTCCCTCCGCCTTCGAATGCCCACTTCCTTATAAGCCGCGAATCTTTCGATTTGATTGCCCTTCATAATGATGAGTCTATTAGGGCTGTTGCTGGCGCACATCATGTCCCTCTCAATTGATCGTCGTTTTGACTTCTGAAAACTTTTATGTCGTTTTTTTTTAATTCAAGCGTCAAAAGTTTCCCGATAATCAGCATTCCTTTCGTGAGCGCTTTGAAAAAAAAAAGAAGCAAACTAATCTTCTAATAAATCTGAGTAAAGAATTTTTCATAAAACTGAAAAGAGGAAATACCTCTCTCTCTCTCTCTTTCCATTATTTTCGAGCCGAATAAAAATTGTTTCTAGCACGAAATTCCTCATTCTTGAACTTAACAAAATCGTCTGATCAAAGAGCCAAACAATCTAATAAGTTCATTTGCATATTTGATAAAGATCCAAAAAATCGGCTAATAGGAAATGATTGCTAAAGCACTGCAATGTGATAATTTTTATAACGCTTAGAAATGTTTGCATAAGCTAGCGTCATTGCTATAGATACAAAGTTTTTATGCAAATTTATTTGCATATTAAATGAACATTTTATTCGATTAGTTATTGTTGATTCCCTTATCAAAACTCTTAGCGCATACAAAGAATTAATTTCAATAATATGCAAAAATCGCTTGTAATAGAGGTATTTAATTTTCTAATAATCTCAATAAAATATCTAGCAAATCGTTGTTGATTATCTAATCTAAATAAAACGATCTATGCATGATTTAGTATTATTGATGTAGAATATTGTTGTAAATGTGTTTTGCTTTGTAAATGTTGTTACGTATGTGCTACGCTCACATTATGCTCCATGTTGTCGTGTCGGCGGAGTTCTTTTTTTTTTTTGCTTCATATTTGATGCCAATACAAATATGCGTCTCTTCGCCTATAACCCATCCTTCTCGTCTGCAAGTTTCCACCCAATTCGTTTATTGTCATGATGCTTTATTTCGATTTTATGATAGTGTCATATCTACCTATAAGTAGGTGATTATCTAGTAATCTCGAGAGCATTTTAATATCTAGATTATAGTTAGATATTTTGTTGGTTTAATTTATACCATAGGATGGTATCCTAAACATGGAAATTCGGTTGGTTTAATTTATACCATAGGGTGTGAAACCATCTTTGATGTTGATCAATAAACTGTGAAAAAAAAACTGCAAAAAAAACATTTTATTTAAACTGCAAAAAATATTTGTACCTATACGGGACTGATCTTGCAAGTAAATCGGCAAGCTCGAGCAAATCTTGACTTGAAGGCACTTAGATACTGATATAATCTATCAGCTGCAATTATTAATAATAGATCTCAGTGATTAATAACGTTTCAAAAAAGCACATGCCGCGTCAGCATTCCTGCATGATATACGCTTTCAATCGCTATCTGTGTATTTCCAATTTTTGAAATATGCAAATGTTGCACTTTTTATTCTTTCTACTTTTTGTGATTTTTTTATTGTATAGGAAACTGTGCCTTTTGCTATTTAGTTTACTTCTAAAGCATTTAAACCTGATTTAAGAGAGAGTCAATTTAAGAGAGTCAACCTGATTTCCACGATGAGGATCAATATAATATAGATAATTCTAGGAACCAATGTTCAACGCTGTACATTATAATCGACTATTAAAAATAAAAATTAATGCTATAAAATACAACAGATTTACCATTGTATAGTGCAAAAACAATAGAATTACCCAAGCGGGTAATATTTACCAATCGCTTTCACCATCTCGAAACATTGATACGATTTGCTTTTGTGTTAGTGCTTTGTTTATAATAATCGTAGGTCGGTAATGTGGAAGGTGCATTGATGGGGTCTCAAAGAAAGGTAAGCAAGCGAAAGGGCGGCGTAAGGCATCTAGCCGAAGAAATTTTTGTATACGTTTGCGAGAGGGGCAGCACATTGCTCCGCACTGAAGCATGCCTCTTAACGCATCGTTTCTTCGATTACTGTACGCATCCCCCTTCGAATCTCTTACAATTTTCTACATTAGTAAACCTCTGCTAAATCATCTAATCTATAATATTCTTTATTTCTATACTAATATTAAGGAATTATTTTATACTTATTGGGGAAAATTTATTTTCATTCTTTCCCGGGCGGGTAGATTAGAGCAATGGGAAAAGTGGAGAGAGAGGGAATAGTGGATATTGATGTATTACTATCGTTGATTCTATCGTACAGTAAAATATTTGCTTCCTTTACAATCGATAGCACATAAAATGCATTCGCTAAAAATCGTAAAAATTTTCCACTCATTTAATGTCGATGATTTCGTTCATCAAGGACTTCTTCAAGGTCGTTGAGAATTTCTAACTATACATTGTTCTCCATTTGCGTAGCATGAATTCTTCTTGAGCTTCTAGCGGTCATCTTCACTGGAATAGTTGCATCGTTGAGGTCGTCAAGTTTTGTTTAACTGTTATCCTGGAGCTTTTGCATCGGGAACCGGGAGCTATTCTGGAATTATCCATGTTGTGGATACATTTACAAGAATACATAGAATATTCCCCTTTACTCTTTATTTTCGTTTTACGTGAATATTGCAATGCTGGTGAATGCCTTGTTTAGATATCTGTTGTCGTGTTTGAATATTGTCATGTTGAACAACATTTACCTTATTGAAGCTAGAAGAATTCAGGAGAGATCCAACTTCAAGTTTAATTTTTTTTTAATTCCTTCGCCTGATTCTCACGCTTAGGTAGGTCTTCAGGTTCTTTCAAGGGACACATAGTCAACGCAATGTTTGACTCCGACGAATAGAGTGGATCGGAAGAATACCTATCGCTATTTTTTACTTTCATAAATCATATGTAAACAAAAATAAACAAATAAACAAATAAGTAAATAAATAGATAAATAAATAAATAAATATAAATAAATAAATAAATAAATATATATATATATATCAAAAATTACCTAATTACTTCGTAAAACTATATGGGTAAATTGCTTAGTACTGATTGAGAAATACTGTCAAATTTGGATAAACGTCATGAAAACGCCTAATTGCCTTGCCAAATTTCTCTCTATTCTTTATGACCTATGCAATCGGCGGAATGTCCGCCGATCTGCAACAGTTGGTGACGGCTTTTATGTCGTTACTGAGGTTAAATTAGATATCCATTAATGCTTTACATTGATATTGACTGATGACATCACAATGCTTTGTGTTGATATTGATTGATGACGTCACAATGCTTCGTGTTGATATTGATTGATGACGTCACAATAATTTCCTTTATTATAAATTCTTACTGTAAAGTTATATATTTTCAGAAACGAGATGAATCGAAGAGTTGTTTAATGTCGCTTACGCAACAATTTAAACAGGTATGAATTATCTTGAATTCCGGATTGCATATCTTAAAATTAATGCAGTAATGCAATAACTTTTGCATAGTTTATAAAATTAAATTATGGTAAATTAAAAGACGAAGGATGGATGAAAGTTTATGCTATCGTATATTTCTGTAGATATGCTTAAATCTAAAAACTCATTCAAAGTGAACATTAAAATACTCTTAAATAAATAACCTCTTTCAAGTAAGTTAACTTAATTTAATGGAAATATTTGCATAATTCCCAATGATTTTTGCATATATCGATGATGTCATTTAATATATTTAGTGATACAATTTTTTTTTAAATGAATAGCTGAACTAATTTTTCAATATTTATTTATGAATAACACTTCCTTATAAGTGAAATTGTCCAGAAACTTATTATTATTGACGTACACCCAATAGCTTTCTACTAAATAAAAAAATCGTAACGTCTACATGCTATGAATTCAACATTAATAAAAATTAATTTTTATTAGCTTATTTAAATACTCGAATACTTAAAAGTTATTACCTAATTTCTCTTAAAAGTTATTACCATTATATATGCTACACAATTTCTTTTGTCTCTAAGAGGCTTCATTTAAATCGATGAAAGGTTTAGGTTGCAGTTTTTTTCTTGGTAATTCCACGAATCTCATAAAGCCACCAAAAAAGTTGCAATCCACTGTACCAATATCTTTCCTTAATAGACAATGCAATACGAATAATAGACTTTGAAATTTTTATTGATCTATTTAAAGATTATACATATATATATATATATATATAAATATATATATATATATATATAATTATTATTATTAGTATTGTTATTACTATGGCTTTTATTAATATTTTTGCTTACCGTCATCATCTATACATATATATACGTTCAAGAAAACGGTATTCCCGGATTCAAATCTTAGTCATAGAGTTTCGCTCTGAAATCGAATCCAATCAGAGAATGGCACCACAAAATTTCTTACAATCCACGTTTCTGTGCTCGTTCAGTGCTCTTAACTGATCTTTGTTTAATGACGTCATTTCAAAGATATTCATTGACGTCACTTGAGCTATTCACTCGATATGACGTCACCAATTGTAATTTATTAAATTGTATACATCAATTTATACTTGAAGCATTAATCATTGAATGAGTTCTCTATTATAATTACTAAATGAGTAAATTATTTAGGAGAATGTTGCGTATGCCACTGAAATTAAAATGGGGCAAGAAAAGTGGTCGTTACGATTTAAGTCAAGATGTCTATGTGCTAACGGTATTTGTCGGTGATCATCCAATACTTCAATGTACTCTTACCACTGAGAGCACTGCTAAACAATGTATGGAATATCTCAGTCAAAAGGTTGATCTTAATCAGGTAAGAGCTTTTTTTATTGTAAAATATTTATTTTATTTAATTCAAGAAAGTATTCACTACGAAAATATCGCTTCCATTTCCGCTTAAGTAAAGCATGTAAGGTTGCGTGAAGGTTGGAGCTTAGGCTCGTTTCCTACCCGGGCTTAGGCTCGTTTCCTACTTGGGCTTAGGCTTGTTTCCTACCCAGGCTTAGGCTCGTTTCCTATCCAGGCTTAGGCTCGTTTCTTACCCATCGGATGCTGAGGAGTCAATTCACCGTTGTCCCACTTAAGAGTTCAAACTTGCTCCGCCGTTCTCGTCCCGATAAGGTTGCTGGTCGGAGTGGCTTGGTAGAACGAAAGCAGAGAGTCTGATCGGAGCCCACCTAAAATCGACTGGGCATTAAGGAATACTAAACGACAAATCTATCAGTGATATAATTACTCCTGAAATGCTAATATTTGGAAATAGTTATTCCCGAACTTTGGGTGGAAACCGAATCCCCGCAATACTAAACTAATAGCTTCCTTAAGAATTTTTCGAAAAGAGAAGGGATATACGTAGTCCGCAGCGATTGATGAAAGTCCGATCTCATTTGTGCCAACTTTTTGGAATTTATGAAAATTTCCTCTCTTTTTGATATTTTTTTGCAATATTTTCTAATAATTTATATTCATAAGTTTTTATTGTTGACTTTCAGCAGCATTCTATCTTGTAAACTTCAAAATTGACTTAGCAAGAAAGTTTTTTGCTTCTATTTTTCTTCATATTTGTTAATAAGAAAAAAAATTGAATATTTTAGTGCAAATTGCATCATAATTACGTAATAATTTTTCACAAGTAAGAAGGGGAGAAAAAAAGCAAATTGCAAACCCTAAAAGACTTTTGGAGTTTTTTGACCTAAAATGGTAGTACTTTCCAAATAAAAAACATGAAAAATATTTTTTTATTTCAAAAGTATCACCATTTCAGGTCAAAAAATTCCGAAAGACTTTTAGAGTTTGCAATTCCCTCTTTTCCTCCCCTTCCCTTGGATGTACATCTGTGAGAGTTATTTTTGAAAAGGGAGGGGGGGTGGAAGTGGGGGTTTACCAAGAAACATCGAATTTGTTTACCATTCAAGGAATCGTCGAGAGTTTATCATAGCGAGAATTCTTTCATAAGTGATTTTCAGGTAGAAATGTTCGGTTTTCGATACCAAATGAAGACCAACGATCCGGATAAGCGAATGATGCGTTGGGTTGAGTTGGATAAACCGTTGAGGAGGCAACTGGAAAGATGGGCTTGTAAACCTAGACAAGTACAACTCGCTGTTCTCTATCATACACCGAATGCTTTCACTCTTACCGACCAAATGGCTAGGTGAATATATGCTTATTACACTCATCTAGAATATATACTCAAGAGTCATATATGGCGGCGGAAATCATTTTCGAAAGTTATATTAGTGTCGATATCAATACGTTTAAAACCGATCAGAAAACTTTTTTCTTTATCTACGATTATCTTTTGAAGTGAAAATTCTTCCTGACAGCCTGAGCATTTCTAAAAGCAAACTTTTAAGCCTTCAATTTGCTAGGAGAGATACACCATCAAATTATTGGACAGCTTTTTGACCCTTGACCTCTGAGTATTTCTAAAGGGTTCTAAGGTTTCTCTTTATTCGGAAAGAATTGGAATTTTTGATTTTTCCTAGAGAAGAAAAATTTTAGCTAGATTCTTTTTCTCTTGTAAATCCTATATATCTCCTATGTTATATTTCTTTTTAATTTTTTGTAAATTTCTTAATTCTTGAACGCAATTATTCAAGAAATTTGTTCTGGCAAGAAATGACCATTTTTGGCCACAAAATATGCCTTAGTCAAAATTAATGCCCTTCACTCAAAGCGGTTTATGATCCTTCGGTGAGATTAAGCCATGATAGTGAAGAGTGAGGAATATTGCTCTCATTCCTTCAGAATCCCGCTTTGGAATCTGTATCACGCTGTCTATTCACTATGCTCAAATAGGACAGCCATATTTAATTTCACACTGTTATGGGGGATTGATTTGATTCCATTGCAAATTATTGCTATCCTATTGCAATATGTTTACAAGACAACCTCGCTGCAAAATGCTTTATTTTAACGGAAAAAAAGATGCGATATTATGTGCTAAGCTCCGGTATTCCGGTTCCGGTAATGTTTTTAACGATATTAACTCTCAGAAATAAACTACATCTTTTTTTAACCAATAGTATTTGATGAGATTCAATAACAAATGAAATGTTTTTTTGAGTTTTCAATTTTGTACGATATAATGCTTGAGAGAATATTATTGCTGTTGTAGTATTTGCAAAGTTTGCTCCGAAAATTGCAATAGCAGTGTTTGCAAATTTGCATTTGATTCACTTGAGAGATTACTCTCTCATTTTATCTCTTTTCAGCGGACATTTTTTTGAAAATTTTAATGAATGCAATATTTTTCAGGTCCTATTATTTTCTTCTAATGAAGTTGGACGTTGTAGAAGGACGTTTAACAGTCGCATTAGAGAAATATATCAACTTAGCAGCATACAGCTTGCAAGGTATTTTGAAATTTTGCATAATTTTCTATTGAGAAACAATAATTGAGTATATATATATATATCAGCAACTGAATAAGTATACAAATAAATAAGTAAAGTTCGTTAAAACGTTATTACTAATATTTACTTCGTACTGATATCTTATCACGGAATTTTTAGCGAACTAAGTTATGGATGATTATATCGTTGTTTATTCAGTTGAAAAACTGCTAACTTTTTACTTCAAAGTGTTATTCGATGATGAGTGAAAGTTATGCAAAAAACATTTATATTGCTAGCTTATTCTGTATAATTATGGTGCTATTTGAATGATTTTTAATCAGTAAAGTATAACATGTTGTTATATTGCAGTAGAATACGGTGATTTCGACGCATCAATACACACAGTCGATTTTATGCAAAGTATTCCTTTACTGCCAAGGGTAATCGATTAGATTCAAATAATCTTTTCTTCCTTTTTGCATTTTAGTTATTTGTTACTTCTTCATTTATTAGTTATTTTGTTTCTTTCTTTATCATATGATTTAGATGCATGAGTTGGATTTCTCGAATTTAGCAATGAGCCATAATTTTTGATGTAATTTTTTAATTTTTTTCTAACTTAGTTAGATTTGCGTAAAACAAACCTCTGAAATAACATTTGCGCTGATTAGAAGTATTATTCTTACCAATTATAAAATGGTAAAAAGGACTAATTAATGCCTATTTAGGAACGTCTTCTAAAGCTCCTCATCCTCTAATTTGATTAGCCACTTTTTTTGGATTAGTAGAACTGCAAAAAGCAAGCGCTATGCTAAACTTTCTGGCGCATATGTCCGAAAATTTTCACTAAAAGGTGTTCTGCATTTACAGCATATGTGTCGGAGTGCACAAATCCTAGAGGATCTATTAAAACGTGTATCAGCAGTACACGAAAGACTACGAGGTATGCAACCAAGCTATGCCGCTTTACTGTATATCGTTGATGCACAACAATGTGAAGGTTATGGCGAGGAATATTTTAATGGCAAGGTGAGCGTTATTCATTGATTTCCACACCTTTATTATATCATATACCTTTGAAAATTAAATGTACAACTGATGATTTCTATTTGTTTTTGTGGTTCTATTTGGTTGTATTTGTTTTTATTTGTTTCTGTTTGTTGTATTTGATTTGTGGTTGTATTTGTTCTATTTGTTTCTATTGAATATGTGGTTATTTCTATTTGTTTTAAGGATGAGGACAGCAGTGAGGTGAAGGTGGGTTATTCACAAGAAGGTGTCGTCGTTAGAGGACCATATGGTGCGCCACTCAAACATAAGTCAGTCTTTTCTTTTGTTTACATCTTATATGATATGATATTACTTGTTTTTATTTCCTTTTTAATTGCACTTAGGCTTTTATAGAATTTGACGGTTGTGAAAGGTGATTTCGAGATTTTACTCTTCTTTGTATTTATTTATTTCTTATATATCTGAGTAATTAAACTTCATTTGACAAGTGGAAAAATTAAAATGATCTTAGGGAGGAGGGGGGGTTACGTTCCCATATTAAGCCATATATAGCACAGTTTTTTTGGTGTGAAATGAGTTCTGAATTATATGAATATATGAATTTATAGATGGGAAGACATCAAAGATATTCAAGCTTCGAAGAGACACTTGAACGTTCGATGTTTAGACGGTAGCGTCGTTCAATTCACAATGGTATTTTTTATGTCTGATATTTAATATTTTGCTTATATTATATTCCGTCGTCTTGACTATTCTTTATGTTTAAGAGTAATAGTAAGTGTGATTGTAATGTTTGTTTAATTAGTAAAAAATGTTTGGGGTTGATTCTAAGGAGTTTGCCTGAGGCTGATTCTAAGAAGTTTTCCTGAAGTTGATGCTAAGGAGTTTGCCTGAGGTTGGTGCTAAAGAGTTTGCTTGAGGTTGATGTCAAGACAAGTTTGCCTGAGGTTGATGCTAAGAAGTTTTCCTGAACTGGATGCTAAAGAGTTTACCTGAGGTTGATGCTAAGGAGTTTGCCTGAGGTTGATGCTAAAGAGTTTGCCTGAGGTTGATGCTAAGGAGTTTGCCTGAGGTTGATGCTAAAGAATTTGCCTGAGGTTGACGTTAAGACAAGTTTGCCTGAGGGTGACGCTAAAAAGTTTTCCTGAAGTTGATGCTAAGGAGTTTGCCTGAGACTGCTGCTAAAGAGTTTGCCTGAGGTCGATGTTAAAGAATTTGCCTGTGGTTATTGCTAAAAAATTTACCTCAGGCTAATGTTAAGGAAGACGCAGAGATGGCGCGATATGTGGCAATGGTATTGACATGGCAATTCCATTATGCGACCAATGAGGCGATCATCCAAAGAAATTGTCCAATGAAGTAAGTGGTTATTCGCTAGTTATGTATTCATTGCTTTTAAACATATACAATCCTCTCTCCCCTCTCCCCTCCCCCCCCCCTCCCCCCAATCTTCTCATCTCAACGTTTCTAGATTCAATTGAAATGATGCTAAATATTTTTTCCAAAGAAATTCGGAATATTTTTTTCCACATTTTATTTCATTCCCATTTCTTCCTTCTTTTTTAAATGCACGGTTTAGTATTTTATAAAATTCATTTAAAGATCTATTCATATGATCAATTTTAGTGTTTTCAAAAGTTTTATACTCTACTTAGATGGAGGAAGAGGGATGAAGGAAGAAGAGGATTGAGAAAAATATAAAAATTTTATGAGAAAGTTGAGAAATTTTATTGTAAATAAAGTATTTTACGCATTTTCTAGTAAAAAAAAAATCGAAAAAATACCTGTCAAATTTCAAACGATGGAAGTATTTCATTCATCTTAAATACTNAATTTTAACTTTGGTTTGGTAATTCAACTGGCTTTGGTTTTAATTCAGTAAATTTGGTTAATTTTAAAAATGCACTTTCCTCGATTGAATTTTTTGAGTAACCTCTTATTACGTTGTTAAAAATTTTTGTTCTTTTTCCATTTTTTTTTACCCTCCCATAAATAAATTCATTATTGAGGAAAAATTTTATAAGATTAGAATGCTTTTTATTCATTAAAATCTTACATTTATGGGCTGTACATATAGAGGCAATTTCACTTAAGTATAGAAAATCGATAGGTGAAAATCGATCAAAGTTTTTGATCACACTTAGCGAAAAGAGGACTGAGCTTTTATGACGAAAAATCGCCGAGTCAATGAATTGAGAAGCAGCACACCTGGTGCAGCATTAACCTGCTTCTGATCTCAATGATGTTAGTCGCTTAATTTAAGGAGATGGGAGCGGGGAGGGATGGGGAAGAAAGCAAAGATAAACTTGCAAACCTAGATCTTACAATAGCTTCCGAGCTTCTCGCCGTTTTCAGATTTTATTTTCTAAGAAAAAAAAGTGTAACTCTCAGAATTATTACTGAATTATATTTGTTTGTATAGATATAAATATGCTAATATGTTTACGAAAAAAAAATTTTTTTTAAATTTATTTTTAGAGATAAAAATATTTTAATATTCAAATGCATTTCAATTTTTCTATTCGAAAAAAAAAGAAAAAAAAGAAACATAAACAAATAGCACCTTAATGTATATTTATAGGTGGAGCAAATGAGCGAAAACGTTCGCAAACGACAAGTGCAATATTAGGTGCACAACAGAACATCTCGAAATCACTAACACAACTCTACGCTATCCCACCCACATTTGATGCCTCTACTCAACAACGTACAAGTAGTTATTCACCACCATTTCGACCACCACCATATCGCCATCAGAATACCCATCAGGTATTTTTTAATACAAATAAATTGCGGCTTGTTTTATTCATTGATATTTTATCACTTAACAGTTACGTTACGAGAAGGCTATAGAATTGATTGTATTGGTATTGACACCATTAACCTGGGGGTCATCTCCCCACCTGCTAGGTGGCAAACCCTCCCACCTTTCCCGTAGATAATTTCAGGATAGCGTAGATAGTTTATATATGAACAAATTATTAGATAGATTTAGAAGGGATCTGTATCACTGAACTGCTGCCGAAGCCATCCAGTTTGAAGTAAATGTTTTTCTTAAACATTCCCTTTAATTGTTGGTTTTCTTAAAAGATTTTCACTCATTGTATAGACGTTATATGCGGTAAGTTAATTCCTTATGTACTTATTGTCCTTCTTAGTAAGGATAGGTACATATGCAAATTTATGTGAATTAAACGAATTTATGTGAACTATTAAACGAATTGTGATTTCATGGAACTTTATTTATTTATTTACTTATCTATTTATATATTTATATATATTTATTTATGTATTTATTTTTCCAGTTATTTATTTATTTATTTATTTATTTATTTAATATTTATTTATTTATTTATTTATTTATTCACTTATTGACTTATTGACTTATCTGTTTGTTTATTTGTTTACTTATTTACTTGTTTGAGAAAACAAGGTGCTTTTCACTAATATTCGTCCCGTACGATATTTTAGAGAAAGTCAAATCACGAAGAATATAGGTTTATGATAAATTCTAATGCTTTCAATTTGTATTACATATATTTTAAATTTCATTTCCGATAATATAATAGTTTTTATATTTCGTCGATTATATATGAAATGCTATTATCTAGTTATATCGCTTTTAAAAGGAAATAGTAGTCTTGATAAGATGGGATACTAGATGAACTATTGAGCATGTATCATGATGCGAAACGATTTGAGGTGAATAGCAAGGGATAGCTTTTGATATAGCTAACAGAGGGGATCACCTTATGCATCTTAGCAAGTAGTTTTATTTCACATGTATAAAAGGTGGTATTGCCATTTGTTCTAAATTCCTCTTACTGCTTGAGACACTCGAATAAGTTGTTTCGCGAGGATAAAAGAGTACTGAGACTTGAGGTCTTTCTACCTTCATGTAGCGATCATCAAATAGAGGCAGATGAGACACTGTCGATTGCGATATTTAAAATTGCTATTATAGTCATTGAATACTAGTAATGCGGACATTGTAAGTTCTACGCTGGGACAACGAATAGATTGAAAGGTCAGTCCATAGCTCCTGAAACTGAAGTCAACAAATATCAACTCTTTAAATGAGGAATGCAAAGGGAGAGGTCTAAATTACTCATCATTATTCATTTAGTAGTGTTCTAGCCAATCATTATAGGAATGTTCGAAATTAGCGAATGGGCAATCACCTAACGAAGAGGCACCAAAAGCGCAATACGCAAGGCAGCCACAACATACGTTGCAATATCGAAATGTACCATCCGAAAAAAGAAATCAACTCGCCTCCACCATCGTAAGTAACTTTGAATATATTTATATATTTTTTTGTTATATTAATTAATGTTTTTTTCTAAAGCATATTATTGAGGCGTCACCACAATCACATAGATACCACCTGTAACCTCTACGGAGACTTACTTGGTCCTACTTCTAATCTTTACCAAACTCTTTCAGTAATATTTCCTCGCTAAACAGCAGTCTCAATAAATGGAATAATGATTAGCAATAATATATTACATTAGCAGGAGGAATATTATCGTTATATTACATCGCTATAATTTATAAGCTATACCATATTATCTGTGACCATTATGCGCATCACATCGTTTATTTATACTTCTATGATGTTGAGTTATGGAGTTATGAGTTATCCTTCTCTTAAAAAAAATAAAATTGCCTGATTCCCTCTATCTCCTCAAAATGAATAAAGTGTAAACGCTTCATCTAAACCACTTGTATAATCAAAGCATTCCATCTTCCATGTGTACCTCTTGTATGACCGCAATCTTCCATCTATGCTGCCTATATAATCAGAGCCTCCCATCTGTACCACCTGTGGAACCAGAACCTTCCGTGTGTACCTCTTGTATGACCGCAATCTTCCATCTATGCTGCCTATATAATCAGAGCCTCCCATCTGTACCACCTGTGGAACCAGAACCTTCCGTGTGTACCTCTTGTATGACCGCAATCTTCCATCTATGCTGCCTATATAATCAGAGCCTCCCAACTCTACCACCTGTGGAACCAGAACCTTCCATCTTTACCATCTGTGGAACCAAAGCCTTCCGTTTGTGCTGCCTATGTAACCAGAACCTTCCACTTCTACCACTTGTATAACCAGGCCCTTCCATCTGTAACACTTTAAAACTACAGGCTTCTGTCTTTACCATCTATGCAATGCGAATACATCAAATGTATTTGTGCATGTGAATGACCAGAAATGAATAAATATCGTTACATTAATTCGCTTCAGACATCGGGTTCATCACCAGAGATTCACATGATGGGTGCCGCACAGAGACGCTATGCTGCAGTCGTTGCCCGCAAACACTCGGCTGTCACTCAACACTCAAAGGGCAATATAGTCGCCAATCCAAATCAGGTATGTTCAAAAAAATTGAGACGGTGCCGATTGGTTTTTAGGAATTTTTTTTTTTTGGGAATTCATGCGACGATCGAAGTTTCGAAACAGTTTACCCTTTGCTAGTTGATACGATTCTATTAAAAACTTGTTATGAGCCTGGAGAAGCATAGCAGTTTTGATGAGGCAATCTTGAAAAGTAGATTGTCTTCTACCTCTACAGCTTTCCCCTCCTTCCTACCCTCTTATTTCCCCTTTTCTACCCCCTCCCCTCCCCTTCAACCTTCCCACCCCCTCCTCCCCACCCTTGCTTCTTAGCAGTCCGAGAAATGAGTTTCTCCCGAATCTTACAAAGTAACATCGAATATTTTTTTACATTTATTTCTTCAATATCTTCAACAGCACAGATTTCCGCTCTCCATTTTCATCATAGGTAGGTGAGGAGGGATGTATATTTCAAATAATGCTTGCTTATCAATAATTGCCTATTGAGTGGAAAACGATTTCTAAAGGAATTTTTCTATAGATGAGCAATGCACATGCACTGAGCAGTCCCGATTTGCTGAGTGCAGCTCATTCGACACCCGATCTCATCTCATCGGTGTTGAATCGATATAAGTTGGCTGTCGCTAAATCTGGCCCACATACTGATACGGCCTATTGTACTCGTCATCCAGGTACTCCACCGTTACCCTATTCACAGTGTCGTGCAATGCTTGTCGAATCAACCACAACTACATCACCTACATCTCGTATTGCACCGAAAACTTTTGTGGTAAGTACGCAAAAATAAAACATGAAAATTCTTATCAAGTGCCTAATTATGATAGATAATTGAGCTTATCAGGTGTGCTATAGTTTAGAAAATTATTGTTGCTAAAGGTGAGTTATTGTTTGACGATATAATTATAAATTTTTTATTGTTTACCTACTTATTATATCTATTTTCCTACTTCATCCTGAAAGAGTTTTTAATTTCTGCATTTACTGAATAGCTTTTGCAAAAAGAAATTTTGGATTTTCCATGTGCTAAAGATACCGCAATATTGTTATCGTCCAATCTAACAACAATCTATAGCAAATTATTATCTTCGTGGAAACGAGTTCTACCTCTGCAGGTGATCTTTTTTGATATTTATAAAATCAACAACTTGTGAGTTTGTAGGTCTATCATAGAATTGAGAGTTTATAGGAGTTAAATCATATCACTGAATAGAAAGAGAGAGAGAAAAGGAGAGAGGGAGGGAGAGGGAGGGAGGGAAGGAGGAAATCATGCTATTTCCCGTCATCCTCACCATTTCTGCTAACATATATTTCTCTCCATTCTTGCTTAGTTCATATTTCTCTGCCGCATTACACGATATTATCAAATTTTATCCAACCAATGATCTTAATATGTTTGGCTATATATTTATATCAAATATAAATAATAAATGATTTTTATTCAATATAAATAATAAATAATTTTAGTCACCATCTGTTGGTCATGGATATGCGAATGCGATCACCTCACAACCGTCCACATCATCATCGCATCATACTATACAAAATTGTCCACCAAAACGATGTGAACATTCGAGTATACAAAATGTCGATCGTATTTTATGGCGAGAGGATTGTATCAATCAAGCATCCTCTAGTGGATATGATCGCATTGCAACAACACCATCCACTTCATATCGTGCTAAGGCTGGTCAAATCTACTATCCTCAATCATCACCATTCGTATATGCTCATCCATTACAATCGCAACAGCCGACTGGTAACAATAGTACGCCTCATAAGAACGCTTATATGCGTGCCGCACCAACGATTCTCGAATGTCCATCTGGATCATTAGCCGTTCCATCGTTTCTATCTTCGACAACCTCACCGTCAACCATCGATCCACAACCATCCACTTCGACTATGCTCACACCATTGCCAAGAAGTTTAACGGCCGATCTATCAAAACCATACACAAACGATTCACCCATCATGGCTAAAGCATCACAAAAACGTAACTACGCATGTGTTGCTTGTGCTTCTCAGATGGGTGGCCCATGTGCATCGTAAGTTTACTGTTTTATTCGATAGTGTTGTTATTGAAATTAGAAAATCAATCACGGAATAAAACTTTAGGAACGGTATTCTTTTCTAACATTCTATTATCAAAATTTAATTTAACTTCTTTATCTATACTTTTCTACTCACATATAAATTACTAACTATAATAAATTATTAGGTTGCAATCAAGGGGAACTCTAAGAAGTAAGATATATGCTGTTAAGTTGGTACCTGGTTATTTTCACAACCTTAGATCATTAATAAAATTATATAAAATTACTAAAAAATAACTTATTGTTTTAAAAAATCCATTCATTTTATATACGATTCGAGTTTTATGTTTAGCCAATGCTGATGAAAGCCTTTAATTACTAAGTTTAAGTTTTTATTAAAATTTACATACCAGTAATAATGCTTGCAACATTCTTCCTTATTGGTATTATGAATTTATATATTGAAATTATTTAAAAATTCGATTATTAAAAAAAACGATCAAAACAAAAATTCTCTTCAGGGGTACATTGGGTATACGAAATACCCTTGGAGGTAATAGAATTGATGATGATGCCTCAAGCAATCATGATAGAATGATCTGTGGAGAGGGTCATAGAACGCTATGCAATCGTGTAAGCGATTCGTCTCGATCACTCGATTCAGCGCATTCGAGTGTTTGTGCCACTAGCGATACGACTGCTTGCTCAACACTCTCCTGTATTTCGGCCACTAAACGCAATAATGTCAACGTTTCGGCACAGGTACAATTTATCTCTCTTATTTATTTTTATTATTTCGATATTTTGTTGTATATTTTGATTTGTCTTTATTATTTTTTTATTTGCCTGTTTTTTTAAAATTTACCTGTTATTTTTTTATTCGTTCATTTTTTTTTATTGGTTGATATTTTACCATTTTTTATGCGTAAATGATCATTTCACAATTTGGCAAATGTTCTCTCTACTAGTTTTTTTATTATTTTTTACTATTATTTTATCATTTTATTTCACTATTATTTTACTATTATTTTTACTATTTTTACTCTCTACTCTACTATTATTTTCGTTTATAATTTTATTAAATCCTCACCTGAAGTGAAATTTTCATATCAGATCGTAAGAAATTTCAAGTTTTTTTACGGTTGGTTTAAAGATCAACAAAATTTCAGGTGGCCTATTTATTATTATGCTATTTTTTATGATTATTTCGTTGAAAAAAGCTTAATGAATGCATCGTCGATTTTTATAATCGACTTAAAAACTGAATTAGCATCTGCGCTTATTAAATTCTTTACGCTCTTTTTGAGTGTTATTGCTTTGTTGAATGAAATTATATTAGCAATGCTAAGGTGTGCGATTTATTATTACAAAAGAATAATCAAATATTTAATATGCTGTGTTATTTTAATTACTATTAATAATAACGAAACCATGTTGGAATATTTAGAAAGAAATAGATAAAAAGAAAAGGTAATAAAAATTGATAGAGAATTTTCATACATCTTAGATTGGAAATTTCGATTTTTTAAATTTCGATATGCAAATGGCGCAATAGCGATTGATATTTTTATTAAAAATATTTCTTTGTGGAAAAAATCTTGAAATTTTTTTTCCATATTTTTGAATTCCATAATTTTTGAATTTTTATTCATTTTCATATACGTCATTTTTGTTAATGTAACGCTCTTCTAAAAGAAATTTGCTACTATAATATGGCTTTTATATATTTGCGTGTTTCCGAAGGGCGTTTATGGATTTCTATATCGATGTGTTTATTCGTTAAAATATGTTATTGCAAACACAGATACCGTATTCTAATAATTGACCACCTGGGCTTCTATTCTCTAGAGATTTTTGTAGTGGGGATCTTATTCGAAGAGTGCAGTCGTATATTTTTCAAGTGTATTTTTTCTATTCTCGTCGCAAATGTTTTGATTCTTATAAGTAGTATCTCTCGCTGAGAATATTCACTTCTGTTTTTCAAATTTCAACAATTCAATTCGATTTGCTTATAATTTATCCAATCTAATTCACTAAAATTATTGCAAAAAAAAAAAAAAACCATCGATAGTTATCTCTACCAAAAAAATCGTTTCAAAAACAAAATTTTAATCTTTAACATAACTGCTTTAGCACTAATATTTCAATTCATTCAAATACAATTATAATTATATTCCATTCAGTTGACTTGAATTGAATTAAAATTAGAATTGAAATTGAATTAAATTAAATTTAGTTGGGTTGAATTGAATTGAATTGAAAGTTGATAAGCTGCTTCATTCATTCTCGTTGAAAAAAGAAAAAAAACTACAACTATTTGATTGCTTGATGGAGAATCTGCAATCATTCTTATGGAACAAGTTTATAACCACATTTTTTCTTTATTTATTTTTAGTACTTTTTAATGAAGAGAAAATATTGCTGCAAAGTGGAATGCACTTTCCACATTTTGACACAAATCAATTTTTATTGTATTTCTGGTCACATATATTTCAAATTTTTATAGTGCCCCTTCCTCTTTTTCCCGTTCCCCCCTCCCCTGCTCTCTCCCCCCCCCCCCC
>QEWY01000527.1:309749-442649 GCA_006503575.1 Baylisascaris schroederi
GGGGGGGAAGAAAGGAGAGAGGAGAGATAGTAGCCAGATCGTTCCAGCTCCGTTTCCGGCACAAGTTTAATAGATTTTATTTGAAGTGCTAAGAGTTTATTGTGGGAAGTTGCTTAGAAACCAACATCAGTGCGGTGCATTCAACGCCGACAAATTTAATTTCAAATTCTGCATAGACTTTGATTAATTACCCGACGGGAATTCGAGCATCTTTTTGTGATACCCGGCGGGAATCATAAAAGCATTCCTTCGATCAGCCCACTTCTGCTAATATGATTACATGCTTTTCCTACCGTAAGTAAATTCCCGCGAATGCTATTATCTCAAAATATGGCTAGAGCGAAGAGTTTATTTAGTTCTTTATTCAATTTCTTTGCCACTCTTCATCACAATCTTTTATCGATTAATTGCTGCTAGTGGATAGGAATTGGGTTCTATTTAGAAAAATTATGGTAACAAACGAATGATCTCAATTCAACGGAAATTGGTGTTTCATAGATAGACTAGGGGTCATTCTTAATTTAGGCATATATATCTATTGTGGCTAAAAGGAGTTTCTGCAAAAAGAATAGAATTTAAATTTGAACACAATATCTCTGCAAATATTGCGCCAGTAAAAATGCCAAAAAAAAATCTCTAAGACGAGCGATTACATCCGTTATCATAGGTGTTTTTTATGTTTTTATGCGATCTTTTATAATGTTTGCGAATGAGGAAGCACATTTGAAAGGACTATGCATTCGTATGATACCCATTAATGGTGCAAAGATTGTTCGATGATCGAATCCTCTATTGTTGACATTGGAAATTTATGGTTATATTCCTATTGATCTCTCTACGTTTTAAATAGGGATTAAAATCGAAGTTAATCCATGATCGCCTCTAATATATAGAGAGTTAAACTTTTGTGTTGGCAATTATCGCAACTTGTATTGGTGTTTTATCCGCATTCGTGCCGGAATTTTAGCTGGAATCTTCCTTGGAAAAATCTAGCAGCTAACCAGTTTTGTTGCATTGCATAATTTGATGGTCAATTGTGAGATCCCATTCACTACGACACAAATGTCCCATGTAAAAGTCGTGAACTATGTTGAGGGGCAGTTTTATATGAGTGCTGTATAAGTTATAAGGCGAACATGCTGTTCACGGTCTCAGTCAAGCAATTGCGTCAACCGTTGTTAATCTTTGGGTAGAGTTAAGTTTTTGGTTGCAAATATGTAAGGTGGGACTAGATTATTGTTTGAATATATTTGACGAAATGATTCATACCCGTTACTCATCGTTTCTCCATTTGCTTTGCTTACAGCAACATGTGAGCAAGGAATATTTAAGTGTGAAATATCATAGAGAGATTTTTTAATATATGATTATGTTCTATTTTAGTGTTTTTGATGCTTTAAAAATTTCGCTTTTTTAGCAATTTTTATTGCTTAGAAAGTTCGCTATTTTCATTGCATAGAAGGTTCGCTATTTCGACATACTTTTTTTTTAATTGTCAACTATAGCAAATAGACATTTAAAAAATATTTCGAAAATATCGAATATTGCATCGCTTTCAATTTTTATCTGTTGCATATAAATAAAGCTTGGCTATATTTGAGTTGGCTTGATGCACATTTTGACCTTCGTATAAGCTTTTATTGCAATGAACTGCTGCTTATGAATTCACCTCTTGCTCGGTCTTATTGCATGGCAGCGAATTCGCACAAGGATGAATAGGTGCAGATAGCCTTTGTGCAATTGCTATTCGGCTGTACTTAAGTGGTTTGAGGGGTGGGGGAGGTCTTTTGGACACCCTTTGGTTTAAACTCCCTCCTATCAGGTCGATAGGAAGTTCTTGATTTTGCGACGATGAGTGACCTATAAGAGAGCAGCTGTGGAAATGTTCATAAAACGACGCCGATTTTGTTAGCATTATTTGTTGAAATTGCAGCCGCATTTTCCTTCCCACGTAATGCTTTATCCCTAATGCAATACTATATCCTGGTGTGCTATGCATAAGCAGCTATGACTGTATATAAAAATCATTTCAGCTGCATAAGACGATAATGTTGCAAGGGTTATTGTTGCGGTATTTTTTTTTTTTTCGTATGGTATAGGAAGATCGAAATTTATAACAAATTTTGATAATTCAGCATTTAGTTCTATTTACTAGAAAAAGTTAGCGCTAACTCTCTATAGTTATATTGTTTAGCGTTATATAAAGACGATATGTTGCAGTCACTTGTGGCATCACACGAAGAAGGACATAGCGAAGAAGTTGAAGAGGAACGTTGTGAAGTGAGACACATGCGACTCGCATATTCACGACACGCACTTCTAAATGGTGTTGTTCTTCAACATAGTAAACAAGATGTTCTTGGTTTAGCACAGAATTCACCACTCTCTACCAATGATGAGACGGTAATTTGGATGGTTTTTATCTTTTTTTTTCTTTCTTTTATCACCCTCTCCCTCACCATCGCCTCGCTTCTCTGCACTCATCTCCACCAGCTTTCATCTGCTGAAAATCAACAATATGGGAAGATTTTATAATTTTTTCAACTTTATTACCCGTCGATTTTTTAAAAATTACTTGCAAAACCAATCGCATATTAGTGAAGAGTTTGTGAAATGAAGGAAGAAGAGATCATTCGAATACTTAGAAATTGGTTAGTTGGTTACGGTGCTTGATATTACGGTAACTCCTGTTAGAGATGACAGAGGGGAATTTAAAGTACCTACATTCAGACAACTAGATTTTTATTGATGAAAAATGTTGACATATTTCGAATGCTTGAATATAACTAATAAAATATCGTTGAAATCACTGGAAAAAAGATCGGAGGAATTTGACGACAGAAAAACGAAGAAATTTTTAGAGCAAAAAAAAAATTTTACACATATTACTTTATAAATATTTTTTAACTTTTAAACATTCCAAAGTATTGCTAAAATTGTGATACTCAGTTCTTTATCTAGTTTTGTTCCAGAACTAAATTTCCGGCACAGAATTAGAGGTGAATTATTCTTGATATTACTTTCAATCCTGAAAATAAACTCGACTTATCATGTCACCTATCGAAACTATTGATTAGGGGTCGAGATAGGGGGGAACCTGAGAATTTAGACTGTCAAAAAAACGGGTCGAGATTTTCAACTTTAATTGACGAACGTTTATTGTGTTTAACTCATCTATTAAAACGTTAAAAGTATTTAGTTCACTAATTTTTTTTTTCAAAATCTTTAATAAAATCACCACTAAATTTTTTGAAATTCTTCTCTCCATCCTTCTCTCCTCTCCTCTCTCTCTGTCTCTGTCTCTCTCTATATCTCTCTCTCTCTCTCTCTCTATCATATATCAGACGATAATGTCAGCAGGTATTTTTACTAGGCGCTAGGTGTAAATTTTTATTATTTCAGTTGTCAACATTACTAGAGAAGTTACGAAGCGCCGATGTACTCGATGAGGAGTTCACATTAATCCCAAATAAACGTATGTCAGCTGGTGTATCGACAAGTCAAAAACCCGAAAATATGGTATGCATTTATTGCCTTCTATTGATGAGCAGTATTATAAGAACATCCGGTCACTATAGGTTTTTAAGTTGTAGATAACGGGTGCCGACCGGAAATTTCTATTAATTGCCAATAATAGGTTACAATTTTTAGTGATTTTTAGCAAAATTTTCAATGGATGTCGAATCACTTTACAATTGGCAACCATCATATTGCAATCATTCGTCAATTTCATTGATACGGATAAAAATTTCCACTTTTTTTTTTCAGAAAATAAAAGTAATCGTTTCAATGCAAATTGCAATATGCAAATTTTATGCAAACTTACAAGATCGATGCAAAATAACTAAACGTTTTATAGAAGTACCGGGCTATCCCCAATTATTGCCTCTTATTATAATTTTTTAAACTTTTCATATATAGTTACAATAATTCGCCCATTGTAGCGATCGATCCATTTTACTTCACTAGGCTTCATTTTCCCCTCTATAATTTTGCTGAATACATGCCATTTGCGTCGTTTTATTGCTCTTAATTCAAAAAAGTGATCTCGGTGATCGGTTACAGAAGAGGAATCGGACTCGATCGATTGTCCCATATGAAGATACACGTGTTATGTTGCATCCAAATAAGAACAATCCCACTGGTTATATCAACGCCTCAAATGTTCAGGTACGGTGGATTAATGCCGTTTTATTTAGAGATACTGTAATCTTATGTGAACATTTTAAAGCAGAACATATTAAATAAAAATGCTGTCTGAAAAAAATACCTTGCAGTTAATGTTACGAATATTTATGTGCGAGTGCATTCACTCTATGAGCTAGCCATTTGTCCCTAGTGCGATGACCGACTGTGGGGAAGTGTTATTGGAATCGGTGAATTTTATAGTATCAATTTTATGTATAGTATCATCATATCATTTCAATGTTATCATATCATATCACTCGGATATCACATTACTGCTATCTTTGCATTCACATCTTGAGTAGTTTTATTTATTTATTTACCTATTTACTTAATTTTGTGAATAGAGCATTCATTGCGAATACATATCTCTTCTTAGCGCTTCCATTTGCTCTAACCCGATGCCTTTCTGGTTCACTTGGCTCCTATGGTCATTAGGTCGGCCTCTCCTTCTTGCAGGACGGTCGCGTGAAGGTTAGGGCTTAGGCTGGTCTCCTGTCCATCTGATGCTGACGAGCCGATTCACCATTGTTCCTCCTATGACTGTCGGACTTGTTCCGCCTCCTTTGTCCCGACGAGGGTGCTGGACGGGGTGGCTCGGCTGAGCGGAGCCAACAATTCTGGTCGGAGCTTCATAACCGACCGCTCGATAATTTTACTGTGTAACAATATTTCAGTGCTAGAAGACATTTATAAAATATATTATTTAGGTGCCAATCGGTGAACGTATATTGCGTTATGTTGTTGCACAAGCACCACTACGTGAGAGTATTGAAGATTTCTGGCAAATGGTATGGGAATGTGGAGCACAGATTATCGTCATGCTTTGTGAACTTGATGTATGTTATCTTCACTAATTTCACTTTTTTCGACCATATGAACATATTAAAGTATCCGTATTTATAAGTATCTGAATATTTTTTTAGGTAACGCTTTAGTTTAGCCGAATATTTAAAACGGAAGTCCAGAAAAATAAAGGTTTCAGTTTTCGTAGATGATATCGTTTCGTCAATTATATTGCGTTAAGTCGAAACGAATACGCTATTTCTTGTTTACGATCAAAAGGAATTCGCTGTTTTTCGTTTTTATTTAAACCAATTTCTGTTTTTTCTTTCCTGGTCAAAATGAACTCGACACACAAAGACAGACACACACAAACACACACAAAGACACAAACAAACACAAGCAGAGACACACAGACGCGCAAAGATACACAGACACACTTAGACACACATAGAAGCACGCAGACACACAGACACGCGCGGACACACAGACACAGAAAAATTTAACACATAGAAGCGCCCAGACGCACACAGGCACACGCAGACAAACACATAAACGCAGACACGCAAACACAGACAAAAACAGAAGCAGACACACACAGATAAACATGCACATAGATACAAGTAGATACACAGGCAACCGAACGCATACAGACACGCAGATACAGAGACACACACAAACACAGGCACACGCGGCACACATACACTTACAGACGCATGGATACAACTAGACACACAGACACCCGGACGCACATTGACACACAGAGGCACATACAGAGATACGGAAAGGAAAAAACAAAGACACAGACACACATAGACACACGAACACACAGATATAGACGCACACAAACAGACGCAGACACACAGACGTGCAGAGACAAACAAACGCAGAGACAGGCGCACAGAGACATACGCAGACACGCTGACAGGCAGGCGTATAGAAACACAGACACATTGACACACACAGACACACATACAGGCGCCGACGCACAGGCGCATATGGTGACACGAGCATACACAGACGCGCGCAGACACACGCAGACACATACAGATACACACAGACACACACACACACACACATAAACAGATCCACACAGACATGCAGATACAGAGACTATATTGATTTAAACGATAATTTTAGGAGTCGAAATCGAGTTTGGCCCCATGTTATTGGCCATTAAAGACGAAAAGCAAAATGCGTCTCACGGATTTTACGCTGACGCTGAATTCAACAACGAGTAGTAAACATCAAATCACATCAATATTGAGTATTAAATGTCATGCAAGTGGTGAGAAACGTGCAATATATCATCTCAGATTCCTCGATTGGAGGACAGGTTCTATCCCCGAGAGTGAAGATGCTCTACTTGGTAGGTATTGAATTTTGTATTCGTTCATATATGATGTAGAATGCTGCTGATCAGGATTACTTTAGATTGATACTCTTAGTCGTTTGCATTCATTCAGTTTTAATGACTGATTTTTTTTTGGGGGGGGGGATGATATTATCCGTGAAATGGCTGTCAAGTGTGTCGCTGTAGCTATTGTTGACGAAGCTTAACGTGAATTAAAGTGACTAAAGTAAAGATTGATGCAATTCACTTCCACTAATGTCAAGGGTGTTGTAGAACAAAGACGAATCTTTTTTTTTAGGATTCATCGACTCGGTGAATAGTGTAAAACGCTATCTAGACAACGAGCGTCTCAAAGAGTCGGATTCTGGAGTCGTAGTCATGTCGACTAAGAAACCAAGGAGTCGAAGCAGTAGCAGGGTAATACATCTCATTAATTATATTTTTTCTTTTTCCTTTAGCGTCTGAAGATTTCGACTCTCCTGTTAGGGAAATAGCGCAAAGGATGAGTTGATAGCGCTTACGTCAAATATTGTTTAATAATCACATCCTTAGAAAATAATGCCTCATATATTTGAATCGGGACGTCTTTTTTCTAGACTTCACCCGGGGGGGGGTGCACAAATTAATCCGAGTATTTTAATTTCAAATTGAAAATTGCAAAAAATTTTCATGTTGTAATCTGAGCTACTTAACATTTTTCATTATATGGTTGCAACTTAAAAAACTTTTTCGTAATTGCGTTTTTGATATGTCGATCTAGTATGCCGTAGTTGCATCTCACCTTGTGCTAATTCCTCAATTCCCATACTCAGAGGTAGTAATTTTATTTTATGCTGTGGTTCATGAAAAAAATTCATTAAAGGGGAATCTAAACGATTTAACCAATCGTACACGTTCGCATTCGATGGACAACGGTTCATGGCGGAAACGTCTTCAAATTGTCGGCCACAACTATACAAATAATTCCCCTTCCAGGTATGTGAACACCTTATTACCTGTGCGTTTTACGTGTTTGAGATCACTGGTATTATTATGTTTTAGAAAGTATACATGAAGCTGTTCTAAAATCAGCAATTTGCTATGGCATGTTACTGCAACTGTCGATTAGGTTATTATGCATATGGCATATTTTCATATGATCTGCTACTGATTCAGTTTAGTACCATCTGGATTTTTGGGCAGTCAAATATTCAAGGCGAAGTTATTCAGTTGCTTAAGTGATTTATTTACAGTAATTTTGTTGTTCTAGCCGGATTATAGATGAAATTTGTTGCAGAATATGGAAGGGCACGTTGCCAAGCTTTTTTCGACCTGTATTGCCATGTTACGTGTGTTGAAATTGCTATTTTTTGCCTAGACCTCTACTGATGAGTTTTCAAAATTATGGGAGGGGGTTCTGTATATCGGTTTTAGGATAGGGTATAGGGAGGCTGTAAATTGTTTTTAAGATAGGGTGTGAGAGGGGGAGGCTATATACCCTTTGGAGTTATTCTGCGCCTAGTATTTTGGTAATGTAATTGCCACGTACTAATTTCCGACATATCTTATATTGTAAAAATAATTGGGCATAAAAGTTTTATCGCATTTTTCTACCATCCTTCCTCGCACAATATCTATGAAAAAAAAATTCATCTCTACTTGCTTCAAAATATCGGATCCTACTGCTCTATTAATAGATATTCATTTCAGTCAATCGGAAGCATCGTCGGAATGTTCATCGGCAGGCAATGCCGCTATTTCAGGCGAATCGGCTCCTCTTGTCATACATTGCCTCTCCGGAGCACATGAATCGGGAGTTTATCTTCTCGTAGAACTTCTGATCCATTGCATTGAGCATAATTTGGTTTGTTTTCTTTTCGCTTCTATATTTTTCCTTCAGCTGCGAAAAAAAAAAACGGGAAAAAGGATGTGAAAATTATGGAGAATATTTAGCTCGTTAAGTGAATCGAGAAGGTAATCCACTGTCAAAAATAAGAGTATAGTGATAATATTGCGTCGTAAATGCGTAGACAATCTCTGAGCATGATGTTCGCCAATTCAGTCCCATCTAGAGGTGGAACTCCTTATCATTGTCAGACAAACCGCCTTGAAATTCATCCTTCTCGAAGCAAATCCTTCCCCTTCCCCGTGTCTTCCGGAGATGCCACTTTTCTATTCTTGTTTTGAATCTTATCTTCCTGTTGTGTTAAACCAGAATATTATAACGCAGAATGGAATTGAATGTTCTACCATTGACGAAGGCTTTTAAAGTCCTGACTCATTTAGATGCGTTTAGAGCAAGAAAAATGCAAGATCACAAGAAAAATTGCTAAAAGAGGTGTGATCCTGCCGGGTGGTGATTCCACAGCGAATGCTTTAAGCAGTTTTAAAAATTACATCTTTATTATTCAATATCAAGAAGTTAGTGCTATCGGCAATTTTTTTTTACTCAACTTGATATCATATATTGTTTTTTCTTCCTATTTCATTAAATACAAATAATGCTAAAGTAATCAAAATTGCATTTGCAATATTATAGTTAAAATCAATGAATTAATTCGGATTTAAGAATGTCAATATAAGTGAAGCGCTACATACGTTACGTCGACAAAGGATGTGTCTTGTTAAGACGGTCGAACAGTATCGTTTCGTCTATTCAACTTTAGCTAACTACTTACAAAAGTCAAGACTTATATGAAGCTTGATTAAAACTCATCGGCTGTCACTATACAATCATCGGCTGTCACCATTCATTCACCATTATATTCTCGATCCCGACTGCGCGCTCGTATCATCCGCTACAAAGGTAAGCGACGATTTGTTGTTTTCTACGATTTGTTTGCAATCTTTGCTGCCTTATTGTCTATGTGAAATCGTTTTAGGTCTCTTCTTAAGCGTTATCGAGTACTATTTTGTAAATTTCTCTCATTCCTTTTACTTGTCAACTTTCTTGACCGCTTGAAAGATAAATTAATGAAGAATACTTATGAAAGTAATAATTCTTACGAGAGAAATTTTTTTCAAAATTTTCGATTAATATTCATCGGAGTCTTATTTAGATTTTATAAGACCAAAAAATTTTTTTGATTTTATTTAAGATATTGTTGATTATAATTTATGATATAATTTCTTATCAGCAAAACGTTGATCATTCCGTTTTGAAGTGATATAGACAAGTATATATGGAATGAGAAATCACTTTCGCATCTGTTTTGATGTATCAAGATGTGTTTGTAAATTTGTGCATTTTTATTTTTCGGTTATTGGCTATTATCATTTGAAGGCAGCCGTTACATTTTTATCTTAATTAGGCTAATATTTTACATAATAAAACGGAATCCATCTTCTTCACTTATACTATAAATGTATAGTATTCAAATTGTGATGCCATTTTTTTATTTCTCAAATTTTATTTTCTATCAAATATTTCGTTTTCTTGAATATTTTCTTCCGTTATTATGTCCATAATATTTTTTAAAATTTGTTGAATGTTTGTTTTCTAAAATTCCTTAATCCTGCAAGTGTTCGTTCCAGTTTTGCCCTGTACAAATTACCCGGGAAAAAATTGAATTTCTCTTTTCGTTTTTTCCCAAGCAATGATGCCTTTTTTCAATATTTTTACAAATAACTTGACGTGAGCAGATCTCCATTGTTCTTTTGTATACGATTACCCACTTTTGAATGGACTTGATAAATCCTTTAATAGGGGAGCTCGAAGAGTAAATCGTTGGGAATTTTTCGATCCACTTTTCCAGACGGGAAACTTTTTTTTTCAATTTGAAGCCCTGGTCGATTTTTCAACGACTATACTTTTGTTGCGACTGACACAAGAGATGCGCAATATCAAAATTTGCCACTAATTTGAATATTTCGAAGGTAAGTGCGATTCTTAGGATATTGCCTGTGGGGTATTGAACTGTTAATTGAATATCTTTGGGTCACTGTGAATCCCTTTTGGTTACTCTGAACCCTTTTTGGTCACTCCGGATCCCCTTTCGTATATCTTTTTCATATTGTTTAATGTTCTTTGTTTCGCTATATCCATTTCGCTTTCTTGATTAACGATGTTACAATGGCACAAAACTGAGGTAAGAAAATATAATTTATTTCAGTAGGCTACATTGAGCAGAGGTATTGTGAACGATAATATACGTTAGTTTTATTTTACAGCGTTAAAAAAACGCGAACTTTTTTGACATTTTGTCTTAACAATCCTGTGTCGCGATTATCAAATTGCGCAGTACTTTAACAGGCTAAGAGCGAACAAGCTATAAGTGCCAGCTCCAATTTCAACTGAAAAAGGTACCGCTTGCAATATGTAGAGAATCTTGAATGCGGATATCGTAAAGTTGCCGACGTACTTCTCCACTGAGTTCAGGACGTTGCTTTGTTGCAGTCTTCTTGTGAAGGTGTTGCTTGAGGATTGTAAAGCCGCAATGCGGTCGAATCTAAAAGCCTTCATATGTAAGACCTTCACGATGAAATCACGTCAACCTGAAGTGATGCTATCATTAGAAACGCATTTGTTATTCTCTTCATTCGCATTCCTTATTGCTCATTGTTGTCCCTCTTATACAACTGATGATGAACAGCGTTCTGTTCGAATAACAAGGGTCACTAGTAAAACAACTTGTTATATAACACAAATAGAGTGCTCCACCACTGAGCTACCGCGGACGTTCTCACTGGTCATCAACCTTGAATTATGAATTCCCATCAGTTGATGTGCGTACATTATGCGACAATAGACAGAGAGGCAAACAGACAGAGAGACAGACAAGCGGACAGACAGACGGACAGATAGAAAGAATGACTGACCAGACAGACAGATGGACAGACGAACTAAAAGATAGACGGACAAAAAGACAGACAGGCGGAAAGGAAGGCAGGCAAGCAGACAGACAAAGACAGATACAGAGACGGACAGACAAACAGAGGAGGCACACAGACAGAGAGAAAGGCAGAGAGAGACAATCGGACAGACATAGGGACACCTAGGCAGACAGGCGGGCAGACAGATAGACAGGGAGATAGATAGATACAAGACAAAGGGACAGAGACAGACGAGAAAGGTAGACACGTAAAGACAAATAGAGCCAAACGGACAGACAGACGTGCGGAGAGACAGGCAGACAGAGAGCAGACCGACAGAGGGAAAAAAGGACAGGAACAGAAATAAGACAGAGATAAAGACAAATTTGGAGACATGCAGACAGAGACGGACCAAGAGACGGAGCGAGAGGCAGACAGAAAAGAAGACGGACAGAGGGGACCGACAGGCAGACAGAAGGGCAGAAAGGGGCAGAGAGACGGAGACAGGCAGACAACTGAGAAACAGAGAGACAGATAGGGAGAAAGGCAGACAGACAGATAGGAGGACAGGCAAACATACGGGCAGAGGGGCAGGCATACATGGAGAGAGGCAGGCTGAGAGAGAGACAGAAACGGACAGAGACACAAGAGGGACGGACGGAGAGAGAGGGACAGGCAGTTGCACGGACAGATATGCGCGCGGAGACAGAGGCCGACAGACAGAGAGACAGACAGGCAGAGAGGCTGGCAGACGAAACAGGGTCAGACAGACAGACAGGAAGAGGGAGACACATAGAGACCAGCAGACGGGGACAGGCAGGCAGACATACAGACAGAGAGATAGACAAGCAGGAAAAAAGGCAGACAGAGACGTGACAGATAGGGCAGGCAGAGATACGGAGAGAGGGACATGCCGGGAGAGAGACAGGCAGACAGAGGCAGACGGACACGGATAGGCGAACAGAGAGACAGGCATGCAGAGAGATAGGCCGAGGGACAGAGGGTGGAGCGACAGACAGACACACAAGAGGAAAGGCAGACATAGGACAGACAGAAACAGACATAGGGGCAGACATAGAGAGAGACAGATGGACGGAAGACAGAGGGACAGACAGGCAGACATATATAGGGAGGGCAGAGCGGCAGACAGACAAGCAAAAAGAAGATAGAAATATCGATACAAATATGAAGTCAGATCGACAGACAGACATGCTGACAGAGGCACAGGCAGACTGAGAGAGAAAGCGACAGAGCCACAGACGGACAGGCACAGACACACAGACAGAGAGACGGGCGAACAGGGTGGCAGGGAAGTAGACAAACAGACAGAAAAAGACACAGACAGACAGGAGGCAGACGAGGAAGGCGGGCAGATAGACAGAGAGAGAGGCAGAGAGATATACGGACGGACAGAGAGACAGACAAGCGGACAAACAGATAGAAAGAGGTAGAGACACAGAGAGACAGGCAGAGAGACAGACATGCTGGGAGAAGCAGATGGACAGAAAGAAGAGATGGAGAGAGACAGACGGCCGGACGAACAGGAGACATACAGACTGAGAGACACATGGACAGAAGACAGACATAGAGACAGACGAGAGGCAAGCAGACAAACTGACAGAAGAGACAGAGGGAGACAGACGGCGGGCAGACAAAGAAGACAGACAGACAGACAGACGGACATGATAAAAAGGGAGAGAAAAAAGACGGAGGCAGACAGACGGAGAGAAAGAAAGGAAGAGGGAGGGACAGACAGGCAGGCAGGTAGACGGACAGACAGAGAGACAGACAGATCTAGGGATAGAGATGCAGAAATACAGACAGAGAGCAAGCACATAGACAGAATGACAGGCAGATAGACAAAGACAGACAGTCGGACCGACAGACAAGACAGGCAGACATACGGACACAAAGACAGACAGGAAGACGGACGGACAGGCAGGCGAAGGGGGACAGGGGCAAGGCAGGGGCAGAAGAACGGAGGCAGGGACAGGCGGGAAGAGGAAAAGAAGGGCGGGCAGAGACAAACACAGACAGACGGACAGGCAGACATACAGACAAGGAGGCAGGCAGAACGGACGGACGCCTACAGGCAGGCGGACAGGCAGACAGAGAGACAGGCGGACAGGGAGACAAAGACACAGGCATACAGGCAGAAATAGACAGAGACAGGCAGACTAACAGAGAAAGCCAGAAATACAGGCAGACGAAAGTCAGGCGTACAAACCGGGAGTGACAGGCAGAGAGACAGAGACAAGCAGTCAGACGGACAGACGGAACAGGCAGACGTACGGACATGGAGGCAGGCAAAGAGACGGACATACAGAGAGATAGACGGAGGGAGAAAGAGACGGACAGACAAAGAAGACGAGGACGGAGACGGACGGGTGGGGATAGACAGATAGTCAGACGCTTAGACAGGCATGCAGACATAGAGACAAGAAGATGGACTGACAGACAGGCAAAGGGAGACGGGCAGAAGGCAGGGGCAGAAAGACGGAGACACCGACAGACAGACACAGAAAAAGAAGGACACGGACAGAGGGAGACGCACAGACGGGCAGGCAGACATACAGGCAAGGGGACAGACAGGAAGACGGACAGACAGATAGGCGAAGGTGGACAGGCGGAAGGCAGGTGCAGAAGGACGGAAACGAGGACAGACAGACGGAAAAGAAGGACGGCAGAGACAGACACGCGGACAGACGGACAGGCAGACACACAGACAAGGAGACAGACAGACAAAGGGATAGACAGGGAAAATGAGAGAGAGACAGAGAGACGGACAAACGAGGAGACAGACAGATCCAGAGACAATCGAAAGACGGAGAGACGGGGAGAAAGAGAGAGACAGAACATACACAGACAGAGAGACAAACATGCACGTGGGCAAGCTGACGGATGGGCGAACGGACGAACGCCTGCAGAGAGACAGGCAGGCAGACAGAGAGACAGGCAGTCAGGGAGACAGAGAAGAAGGCAGACAGGCACAGAAGACGGAGACGGACAGGTGGAGATAGACAGACAGTCAGACGAACAGACAGACATGCAGACAGGGAGACAGGCGGACGGGGGGACAGAGAGGCACGCAGACAGGCAGAACTAGACAGAGGGACGGGCAGACCAACAGATAGAGAGGCAGAAATACAGACAAACAGAGGGCAAGCATGCAGACAGACAATGACAGGCTGAGAGACACGCGCAAGCAGTGAGACGAACAGACAGGACAGGCAGACATACGGACATAGAGACAGGTAGAGAGAGACATGCACAGAGACAGACGGAGGGACAGAGAGACAGACAGACAGAGGAGACGAGGGCGGAGACGGACAGGTGGAGATGGACAGACAGGAAGACGGACAGACATACAGGCAAAGGGAGACAGGGGGAAGGCAGGGGCAGAAAGACGGAGACATCGACATACAGACAGAGAAAAAGAAAGACAGGCGGACAGAGGGAGACACACGGACGGATAGGCAGACACACAGGCAAGGAGACAGACAGACAGAGAGACAGACAGGCAAAATGACAAGGAGAAAGGGACAGAGAGACGGATAAACGAGGAAACGGACAGATCGGAAGACAACCGACAGACAATGAGACGGGGAGTGGGAGAGAGACAAGCTGAAGGATAGGCGGACGGACGGACGCCTACAGGCAGGCATGCAGGCAGACAGAGAGACGGGCAGACAGGGAGACAGGGAGAAATAGACAGAGAGACGGGCAGAAATACGAACAGACAGAGGTCAAGCACACAGACAGAGAATGGCGGGCACAGAGACAGAGACAAACAGCCAGACGGGAAGACAGGACAGGCAGACATACGGGCATAGAGACAGGCAAAGAGACGGACATACAGGGGGACAGACGACGGGGGAGAGAGACGGACAGAAAGAGCAGACGAGGACGGAGACGGACAGGTGGAGATAGACAGATAGTCAGACGGACAGACAGACATGCAGACAGAGAGACAGGCATGGACAGGGAGACAGAGAGGCAGGCAGACAGACAGAAATAGACAGAGAGACGAGAGAGGGAGGAATACAGACAGACAGGACAGGTAGACATACAGACATAGAGGCAGGCAGGGAGACAGACACAGAATCACAGGCGGAGGGTGTGAGAGGCAGACAGAGGAAACGAGGACGGAGACGGACAGGTGGGGGTAGACAGATAGTCGGACGGACAAACGGGCATGCGGACAAGCTGACGGATAGGCGGACGGACGGACGACCACAGCGGGCGGACGGACAGACAGAAAGACAGGCAGGTAGGGAGACAGAGAGGCAGGCATACAGGAAGAAATAGACAGAGGGACAGGCAGACCAACAGATAGGGAGGAAGAAGTACAGACAAACAGAGGTTAAGCACACAGACAGAGAATGACAGGCAGAGAGATGGGCAGTCAGGGAGACAGAGAGGAAGGCTGAGAGGCAGAGAATTTATAGACGGACAGGTGGAGGTAGGCAGGCAGTCAGACGGACAAATGGACATGCAGACAGAGAGACAGGCGGTAAGGGAGACAGAGAGGAAGGCTGAGAGGCAGAGAATTTATAGACGGACAGGTGGAGGTAGGCAGACAGTCAGACGGACAAATGGACATGCAGACAGAGAGACAGGCAGTAAAGGAGACAGAGAGGAGGGCAGGCAGGCAGAGAAGACGGAGGGGGACAGGTGGAGGTAGACAGACAGTCAGAAGAACAGACAGGCATGCAGACAGAGAGACAGACAAGAAGATGGACAGACGGACGGGCAAAGGGAGACAGGCGGAAGGCAGGGGCAGAAAGACGGAGACGGCGACAGACAGACAGAGAAAAAGATGGATGAGAGGAGACAGAAACGGACACAGGGACAGGCAGACATACAGACAAGGAGACAGACAGAGGGGTAGACAGGCAAAATGAGTGGAAGAGAGATAGAGAGACGGACAAACGAGAAGACAGACAGATGGAGAGACAATCGACAGACGGAGAGACGGGGAGAAATAGAGAGACAGTAGATACACAGACAGAGAGACAGACATGCAAGCAGACAAGTTGACGGATGGGCGGACGGACGGACGCCTACAGGCAAGTGGGCAGACAGACAGGCAGGAATGGACGAAGAGACAAGCAGACAGAGAAGACGAGGACGGGGACTGACAGGTGGAGATAGACAGACAGTCAGACGAACAGACAGACATGCAGACAGAGAGACAGACAGGAAGACGGACAGGCAGACAGGGAAAGGGAGACAGGCGGGAGGCAGGAGCAGAAAGACAGAGACAGCGACAGACAGACAGAGGAAAAGAAAGACGGACAGAGACAGACACACAGACGGACAGTCAGACATACAGACAAGGAGGCAGGCAGGAAGAAGGACAGACATACGGGCGAAGTGAGGCATGCGGAAGGCAGGGGCAGAAGAACGGAGACAGGGACAGGCAGACAGAGAAAAAAGGACGGGCAGAGACAAACACTGACGGACGGATAGGCAGACGTACAGACAAGGAGGCAGACAGACAGGGGAATGGACACGGAAAATGAGAGAGAGAGACAGACAGACGGACAAACGAGGGCACAGACAGATCGAGAAACAATCGACACACAGAGAGACGGGGAGACAGAGGAGGACAGAAGATACACAGACAGAGGGACAGACATGCAAGCAGACAAGCTGACGGACAGGCGGACGGACGAACGCCTGTAGGCAGACAGACAGACAGACAGAGAGATGGGCAATCAGGGAGATGGAGAGGAAGGCTGAGAGGCAGAGAAGACGAAGACGGACAGGTGGAGGTAGACAGATAGTCAGACGGACAAACGGACGTGCAGATAAAGAGACAGGCAGGAAGATGGACAGATCGAGATGCAAGGGGAGACAGGCGGAAGACAGGGGCAGGAAGGAAACAGGGACAGACAGACACAGAAAAAGAAAGATTACAGGCAAGGATACAGACAGACAGAGAGACAGACAGGCAAGAGGAAAGGGAGAATGGAGCAGAGAAGAGACGGGGAGAAAGAGAGAGAGAGAGGATATACAGACAAAGGGACAGACATGCAAGCAGACAAGCTGGCGAAAGGGCGGGCGGATGGACGCCTACAGGCAGGCATACAGACAGATAGAGAGATAGGTAATCAGGGAGACAGAGGAGAAGGCTGAGAGGCAGAGAAGACAGAGACGGACAGGTGGAGGCAGACAGACGGACAAACGGACATGCAGACAGAGAGACAGGAAGATGGACAGACAGACAGGCAAAGGGAGACAGGCGGAAGGCAGGGGCAGAAGGACAGAGACAGGGACAGACAGACGGAAAAAGAAAGAGACGGACAGAGGGAGACACAGGCAGACGGACAGGCAGACGGACAGACAAGGAGACAGACGGACAGAGGGGTAGACAGGCAAAGTGAGATAGAGGCAGAAAGACGGACAATTGAGAAGACGGACAGATCGAGAGACAATGGCTAGACAGAGAGACGGGGAGAAAAAGAGAGACAAGATACACAGATAGTGGGACGGACATGCAAGCAGATAAGCTGACGGATAGGCGGACGGACGGACGCCTACAGGCAGATAGACAGACAGACAGAGAGACAGGCAGACAGTCAGAAATAGACAGAGAAGGCAGACAGACAAACAGAGAGAGCCAGAGAGACAAACGGAGAGACAGGTAGACAGAGTGAAGATCGACAGGCAGATAGAAGGGAAGAAAGGGGAAAGAAAGACGGACAGCGAGAGATAGAGGGACAGACACGGATATACAGAGAGAAGGACAGATGGTCAGGGAGACGGACGTTCGAACAGACAGGGAGATAGAGAAATAGAGAGACGGACAGACGCAAAGAGAGACGGGCAGAGAGACACGCAGCAAGAAACAGAGAAGTAGACAGAGAGAGGCAGATAGACGGAAGACAGAGGGACAGGCCAACAGACAGGCAGAGAGGAGGCAGAGCGACAAACAGACAGGTAGCCTAACAGAGGAAGCGACAGAGCGACGGACGGACAGGCACAAACATATAGACAGAGAGACAGGCAAACAGGGAAGCAGAGAGGTAGACAAACAGACAGAAAAGACAGAGACCGACAGGCGGACAGACAGACAGAAAAAGGTAGACACACAGAGGGATAGGCAGACACGGGCAGAGGGACAGACATGGTGGGACAGGCAGATAGATAGACAGACAGGCAGGAAGAAAAAGAGTCAGACAGCGAAGGCAGACAGACAAACGGATAGAAAGGGTGGCTGGCGTACAGAAAGAGGTACAGAGACAGGCAGACAGATAAACAGACAGGCAGGAAGAAAAAGAGACAGACAGAGAAGGCAGACAAACAACAGAGAGGAGTGAGAGGGAGACAGAAAGCGGTAGGAAAACAGATGGATGGAGAGACAGGCAGATAGATAGACAGACAGGCAAGAAGAAAAAGAGAGACAGACAGACAGAGGAACAGATAGAGAAGGCACACAGACAGGTAGGAAAACAGAGAAACAGAAAGAAGGACAGGCAGACGGACAGAGAGACAGACAGAGAAAGAAAGACAGAGACGGAGCGACAGACAGATAGACAGAAAGGAAGACGAACATACAGGCAAGGCGACAGGCAGGCAGACAGAAATAAGGAGAGAGACGGAAGGCGGAGAGACAATCAGGCAACAGAGAGACAGAGAGGCGGACGGACAGGTGGAAAGAAAGGCAGACATGCGAACATAAATGGAGAGAAAGAGGCTGACGGACAGAGAGAAAGGGGCGAAAAGACAGAGGGGCACACCGAAAAAGAGACAAAGCGACAGACAGACATGTTAACAGGAAGAAGGACAGACAGCCAGACGGATAGATGCAAGGACAGACAGACACTGATAGACGGACGGACGGAGAGACAGACAGACATGAACCGAGAGAGAAAAGACAGACAGAAGGACAGACAGACGGAGACAGACAGGCAGGTAGAGAGATAGAGAGACAGACGGAGAGAAAGGGACATAGAGACATGGAGATAGACAGAGACAGACGGAAAGAGAGACAGACAGTTGGGCCGAGATACACGCAGCAAGAGACAGAAGCAGACAGACGGAGACAGACAGACAGATAGACAGAGAGATATGGTTGCAGAGAGAGACAGACATAGAGGCAGGCGAGCTGACAGATAGACAGAGGGAGACTGATGGACGGAAGACAGAGGGACAGACAGGCAGATAGATATAGAGAGGGACGGCGACAGACAGGCGGGAAGGACAGAAATATCGACACAGATAGGGAGTCAGACCGACAGACGGACATGCTGACAGAGGCACAGGCAGACAGAGAGAAAGCGACAGAGCGACGGACGGACGGGAGCAGACATACAGACAGAGAGACGGACAAACAGGGACACGAATGGTAGACAAGCAGACGGGAAAAGACAGAGGGAGACGGAGCGGGCAGACAGAGAGGGGCAGAGAGACAGACAGACGAACAGAGGGATAGAATGCGGACAGACAGACAGAAAGTGGTAGAGATACTCAGAGAAATTCACAAACACTGGCAGAGAGACAGACATACTGGGAGAGGGAGGCAGATGGACAGAAAAAAAAGAGACAGAGAGGGGTGGACAGAGGACAGAAAGAGAATGCAGACAGGAATACAGGAAAGCCAGAGAGCCAGACGGACAGGCACGAATGCAGACAGAAGGAGACAGACAGAAAGACAGAGAATACAGAGAGATAGGCAAACAGGAAAAGACAGACAGACAGATAGGGACAGATACAGTCAGATCGATAGACAGACACGCAGACAGACAGACGGGCAGACATACAGACGAAGAGACAGACGGGCGGAAAGACGGACAGGCAAAATGACAGAGAGACGGACAGACGAAGAGACAGGCGGGTAGGGAGACAGATCGACAGACAGAGAGACGGAGAAAAGGACGGGGACGAACAGGTAGACAGACAGACAAAGAGACAGACAGGCAGGCACAGAGGGGCAGGCGTGCAAGCAGACAGGTTGACGGATAGGCACATGCGGACAGGCAGGCAGACAGACAGACAAAGAGGCAGAGAGGCAGACGGACAGACAGAGAGACATGGAGGCAGACAGGGACGGACAGATAGGGAGGCAGGCGGGCAGACAGACAGACAGGGAGAGGTGGATAGACGGAAGACAGAGGGACAGACAGATAGAGAGAAGGCAGAGTGACAGACAGACAGGCAGGAAGAGGCAGAGAGAGAGGACGGAGAGGCAGGCAGGAAACGGGGAGACAGACAGTCATACAGACAGACAGACAGGAAAAAGACAGACAGCCAGATGGACCGACGCAAGGGCTGGCAGACTCTGACAAAGGGACGGACGGAGAGACAGATAGACAGATGAAAAGGGAGAGACAGACGGCCGGACAGAGAGACAGATGGGCAGACGGACATGCAGCCAGAGAGACAGGGAGACAGACAGACAGACACAGACAGATAAAAGACAGAGGCACAGACAGACGGGAAGAAAGATACGCACACAGACAAAAAGGCAGACAGACGGACGGACATACGGACGGACATACGTTCGAAATGGAAGGGGAGAGAGACGAACAGAAAGAGACAAGGAGACGCAGACGGAGAGACAGGCAGAGAAAGAAGATCGAGAGACAGAAAGGAGGAAAGACAGAGAGAAAGAAAGACGGGTAGAGAGAGATAGACGGACAGGCACACAGACAGACAGAATGACAGACAGATAGGGAGACAGACGTTCGGACAGACAGGCAGATAGAGAAATAAAGAAACGAACAGGCGGAAAGAGGGAGACAGTTAGGCAGAGAGACACGCAGCAAGAAACAAGAAGCAGATGGACAGAGACAGATAGACGGGGGACAGAGGGACAGACAAACAGACAGATAGAAGGGAGGCAGAGCGACAGACAGACGGGCAGACTGAGAGAAAAAGCAGCACAGCGACGGACGGACAGGTACGGACATACAGACAGAAAGACAGGCAAACAGAGAGGCAGAGAAGTAGGCAAACAGACAGAAAAAGGCAGAGAGACGGATAAGGCAGGGCGGACGAAGAAAGCGGGCAGATAGACAGAGAGAGGCACAGAGACATACAGCCGGACGGAGAGACAGATAGGCGGACAAACAGACAGAAAGAGGTAGAGACAGAGAGACAGGCAGAAGACAGAGAGACGGACAAACGAGGACATAGACAGATCGAGAAACAATCCACACACAGAGAGACGGGGAGATAGAGAGGGACAGAACATACACAGGCAGAGGGACAGACATGCAAGCAGACAAGCTGACGGAAGACAGACAGACGGAGACAGACAGGCAGGTAGAGAGATAGAGAGACAGACGGAGAGAAAGGGACATAGAGACATGGAGATAGACAGAGACAGACGGAAAGAGAGACAGACAGTTGGGCCGAGATACACGCAGCAAGAGACAGAAGCAGACAGACGGAGACAGACAGACAGATAGACAGAGAGATATGGTTGCAGAGAGAGACAGACATAGAGGCAGGCGAGCTGACAGATAGACAGAGGGAGACTGATGGACGGAAGACAGAGGGACAGACAGGCAGATAGATATAGAGAGGGACGGCGACAGACAGGCGGGAAGGACAGAAATATCGACACAGATAGGGAGTCAGACCGACAGACGGACATGCTGACAGAGGCACAGGCAGACAGAGAGAAAGCGACAGAGCGACGGACGGACGGGAGCAGACATACAGACAGAGAGACGGACAAACAGGGACACGAATGGTAGACAAGCAGACGGGAAAAGACAGAGGGAGACGGAGCGGGCAGACAGAGAGGGGCAGAGAGACAGACAGACGAACAGAGGGATAGAATGCGGACAGACAGACAGAAAGTGGTAGAGATACTCAGAGAAATTCACAAACACTGGCAGAGAGACAGACATACTGGGAGAGGGAGGCAGATGGACAGAAAAAAAAGAGACAGAGAGGGGTGGACAGAGGACAGAAAGAGAATGCAGACAGGAATACAGGAAAGCCAGAGAGCCAGACGGACAGGCACGAATGCAGACAGAAGGAGACAGACAGAAAGACAGAGAATACAGAGAGATAGGCAAACAGGAAAAGACAGACAGACAGATAGGGACAGATACAGTCAGATCGATAGACAGACACGCAGACAGACAGACGGGCAGACATACAGACGAAGAGACAGACGGGCGGAAAGACGGACAGGCAAAATGACAGAGAGACGGACAGACGAAGAGACAGGCGGGTAGGGAGACAGATCGACAGACAGAGAGACGGAGAAAAGGACGGGGACGAACAGGTAGACAGACAGACAAAGAGACAGACAGGCAGGCACAGAGGGGCAGGCGTGCAAGCAGACAGGTTGACGGATAGGCACATGCGGACAGGCAGGCAGACAGACAGACAAAGAGGCAGAGAGGCAGACGGACAGACAGAGAGACATGGAGGCAGACAGGGACGGACAGATAGGGAGGCAGGCGGGCAGACAGACAGACAGGGAGAGGTGGATAGACGGAAGACAGAGGGACAGACAGATAGAGAGAAGGCAGAGTGACAGACAGACAGGCAGGAAGAGGCAGAGAGAGAGGACGGAGAGGCAGGCAGGAAACGGGGAGACAGACAGTCATACAGACAGACAGACAGGAAAAAGACAGACAGCCAGATGGACCGACGCAAGGGCTGGCAGACTCTGACAAAGGGACGGACGGAGAGACAGATAGACAGATGAAAAGGGAGAGACAGACGGCCGGACAGAGAGACAGATGGGCAGACGGACATGCAGCCAGAGAGACAGGGAGACAGACAGACAGACACAGACAGATAAAAGACAGAGGCACAGACAGACGGGAAGAAAGATACGCACACAGACAAAAAGGCAGACAGACGGACGGACATACGGACGGACATACGTTCGAAATGGAAGGGGAGAGAGACGAACAGAAAGAGACAAGGAGACGCAGACGGAGAGACAGGCAGAGAAAGAAGATCGAGAGACAGAAAGGAGGAAAGACAGAGAGAAAGAAAGACGGGTAGAGAGAGATAGACGGACAGGCACACAGACAGACAGAATGACAGACAGATAGGGAGACAGACGTTCGGACAGACAGGCAGATAGAGAAATAAAGAAACGAACAGGCGGAAAGAGGGAGACAGTTAGGCAGAGAGACACGCAGCAAGAAACAAGAAGCAGATGGACAGAGACAGATAGACGGGGGACAGAGGGACAGACAAACAGACAGATAGAAGGGAGGCAGAGCGACAGACAGACGGGCAGACTGAGAGAAAAAGCAGCACAGCGACGGACGGACAGGTACGGACATACAGACAGAAAGACAGGCAAACAGAGAGGCAGAGAAGTAGGCAAACAGACAGAAAAAGGCAGAGAGACGGATAAGGCAGGGCGGACGAAGAAAGCGGGCAGATAGACAGAGAGAGGCACAGAGACATACAGCCGGACGGAGAGACAGATAGGCGGACAAACAGACAGAAAGAGGTAGAGACAGAGAGACAGGCAGACACGGCAGAGAGACAGACATGCTAGGAGAGAGATGCAGATGGACAGAAAGAAGGCAGACAGGAACAGAAAGAGAGACAGACAGTCGGACGGAGAGGAGACACAGACTGAGAGACAGACAGACGGACGGACAGATAGACATACAGACAGAAACACAGGTGGGCAGGCAGATAGACAGATGGACAGTATATGAGCACTCGCCCTGCAGTGCGCCAGATCGCGGGTTCGTCTTCGTCTGCGAACAACTTTGTCATCAAAAACTGATCATTCTCAGTCCGAGCGGGACTTCACTTGGCCCACAACTCAAATGCATTCAACAGAATGAGAGTATTTTGATTTATTCATTTCGTAAACTATGGAAGGTTTACTTTTGATGAATAAAGTTATGGTTGAATGTTTTATCTCCTACTCCCGTTGTTCAGCAGCAGCAGAGTTTTAGCTATAGGAAGTGGTGCATCTCATCATATAATCCAGAAACTCGCATTCTACCTTTTTTTGCAGAGGGCAGCACCTAGTGCTAAAGGTTCGATCTAGCAGCTCTTTGGATCTTCCAAACTTTTGTCGGCGGAGTACGACGATAGATTCAACCATAAAATACGTTCATGTCAACTTAACAACAGAAGCGGATACAGTAATAATAATAAATGCAAACGAGCACACAAAAATAAGGGCAGCAGGGGAAATGCAAAAAAATTGCAATCCCATAGTCCCAAACGAGCCTCCTCCCCGCACCCCCTCTGCTCCGAGAAATCAGTCCCCCTCCATCTTTTATTGGCGCAACTATTCCCTCATTCTAGTATATTCGTTCATTTGAATGCCGCTCGTGGACTGACAAATAGAGATGTCTCTATTCGAAAGAATAAGCATCTAGGGGATGAACCCATAATCCCTTTTGAACCCCACAACTGTTTGAGAGAAACCTTCTTCAATCTGTAAAAAAAAAATTGCACAAATAGCTGTCTGCTGCACTCTAATTTTTTTCGAAGAATGGCCATCACAATCAATAAAATCTTCATTTTACAAATTGTGAATAAATCAACATTTATTTAATAAGATATTTAAAAAGCTGAATTATTTACAGCAACATCAAAAATCACCGCCAACAAGGTGACAAAAAAAAATTTTATTCACGAGCAGAAATTTCCATACATACGATGAGCAAATTGTTATTGCACAGATGCAATCGATGACATCGATTAATCAAAATTACCTGCGTTAATTAAAAATTATTAAATAAATTTTCCCCGCATAGCAGGTGAATAAGTAAATAAAATAAATAATATAGACAATGTAAATAATATAAACAAAACAAATAATATAAATAAGTAAATAGATAAACAAATAAATTAAATAAATAAATAAACAAGTAAATAAACAAACAAACAAATGAATGAATAAATAAGCGAATAGACAATCAAATAAACAGATAAATAAATAAACGGACAAACGGATTAATCAGATCAATACGTAAATGAAATAGACAAATAAGCGAATAAATAAAAGAATAAATGAATGAGAATCTACAATTGCAACAGCACAACAAAGTAGCAGAACCCAGCCTCATTGGGGAATAAAAGCACATTCAAAAACATAAGTTCACCAACAAAAGCCTTATTTGTAAAATATCACTACAGCGCGTTTTCGCAACAGTGTTTTATGGTGCCAGCTGCTGAACAGGCGTACAAAGCAATTTAGTGAATTCGTGCTGTCGTGCTGAGCAATAGATGCTACCTGGTTGGCATCACTCAGGTATAAAGGTGATGCCACCCACCGGAAACGGATCATCAAAAAGCCCCGATCCATAACGACATCTCAAGTTATAAAAACGCTCAGCGATCAAAATATACGATACAAAAAATGAGCTCTACAATCAAAATGTGAAAGCACACTTCGAAATAGGATAGCAACTCAATTATGATAGAAGGACTTCTTCATTATGAATCTTCCTATCCTTTGCGTTAGAATCGCATAAAAATTTAGCGTATTTTAGGAGTTTTTTTTTTTTGAATTTCTATAACTTTTTAGAGAGAATTTCAAGAACTTTCATTCTAGCGGTTATGGTGACTGGATTTGTCACTAGCTTTACGGTATCACGCATTCCGTCCGCTAAGGTGTGCCCATCATCTCGGGTCCCAATGATTAATTTTACCGTCGAAATACTCCGAAAATATCATTCGGCTTTTTATTAGGAGCAGTACCAACTTAATCAAGATCAATGCTCGACTAATACAGAGAAGACGCCACGAAGATATATAAAAATGGAAATTATAAATTAAAAAATTCGATCTGAAGTAATGAGATTAAAATTTTCAATCAATTCAAGTATCAGCTCAATTTTTCTGGATACTAAAGAATTCTCTTCAAATAACATAAAATTTTTTAGAAATTAAATAACACGGAGAAAATCTAGAAATCTGAATCTTCAAATGCAAATTCATAAGGTGTATTTACATAGAAATTATAATAGATAAGTACGACCGATGCGAATGTAATCGGTAGCACTATACGACTACAACGATCCAAAACACTTATCGAATTCGCTTGTACATCGAATGGATCCGTTTCTTTACCCTTTAAAGAGCGAATTATCAGCTCTAGTAAACTCGATATAAGGATAATATCACTTAAATTTTCTTGATAAATGGATCCCTTTAGCAATTCAAAAAAATTTCTCTTCTGTAGATCATATATTGAAAAAATTCGTGCACAGTCATTTCCCATCTATAAAAAAGTTTCTCTTTCATGTCTTTATTTTATATTTTTTTCAACAATTTTCAACAAATTTAGCCTTTTTTATGTAAAATGCCTCTAAATCTTACTGATGTGGCGTACGAAGATTTTTAAAATATTCTCTTTAAAAAATTTCTCTCGAAAAAAATTCATAAGAAATCCATAAATATTTGAGTGAAAAATATTATTCGGTTTAGGAGATTTTAGTGGAAAATTTTTCAATCTTAAAAATTTTATAGCAATCAAGTTATATCCATATTGCTAAATGGGTCAACTCATAGATTGGTATTCAACACAGCAAAAAATTTCTAGTAATGATAATTATTGTGCTCGCCATTTTGAAATTGGGAATGCGGGAGATGAGAGGGGGGACTCGATCAGCGTTGACAGGCAACAAGAATGAAAGGCGAGACCAACAGGAATTTCCGGAACTCGGACCAAAATTATGGAAATTCAAGAAATTTCATAAACGAATATGAAATTTCACTAATAAACACTGAAATTATGCATAAAATATCCAGTAAAAAATTCGCTTTCCCTTCAATTAGTTCTCCCTCTCCCCCCCCCCCATTTCTTGATGCACTAGATAACTGTATCTCAATTCCAATATCAGAGCTCCTCTTGACTGATCAATTTTAAGTGAAAAATTCAGTAACGAATCTTTTACTTGGTTACCGAATTTTCCACCAAATCGGAACGCTGAAAAAAACACCCCCTCCCCTTCTAGATGACTTTAACAGTTTTTTCAACAATAGCATCTAAACATTTGAAGATATAGAAGAGAAATATAAAACTAACCAAATCAAGCATCATATAGTAAAGACGCCATCCAAGTGAATCCGTCTGAAAGGTGTGTACATCAATTGGAGTATGCCGTTCGAAACGTGATAGTTGTGGTGTAAGGAAGCTACTATGCCTTTGTAGATCGCTTTTTCGTCGCCGATACATTGAATAACGACCACCATCTTCTCTGCTCTGTAAAAGTGGCATCATATTAGAACATTAAAAAAATATATATTGAAAACTCAGGTTTACCCACGGTATTGAAGACCACGCCCTTCTATCAATAACAACTAAGAAAATTAAACTTCACCTCTAATGATAATGTGGCATAGATTGTGTCAATGAGTACCGTATTCTGAAAATATACCCCTTCCTCATCGCTGAAGTTCAGAGATAATCTTGAAGTAGCGACCTGAAGTGGAAATGTGATAATGTAGCAGAATGAAATATGATAAACTAACAAATCCATTTAATGTTCCAAGCTGTCGCCTCGTTATTACCATCCTATTGTAATGCCGACTGCTGAAAAGAATATAATCGTTTAGAATACGGAAGTGAATCATTGCTTCATTTTCTTTCTCCCTCCTCCCTCTGAGCAGTCCCTTCTCACTTTTATAAACCAAGCATGGGTAATAGAATTTCGAAGGTCATTGAAATTTCTGAGGAAATTTCTATTTTTTTCAGAGAAAAACCAAAGAAAAATCCGCGCGAATTGTGAAGGATTCTAATAAACTTTGATAAATCAACGGTTAATTTGGCATATCGAATAAAAATAATCTGGATTTCTTTCAAAATTTTATTAAGCGCACTTAATTTAAACCTGAATTTAAATTTTGAAACTAAATTCAAACAATCAAATCGAAAAAAGTTGGAGCATTCGAGCAATAAGGAACACGAGCCATATCAATTTTGGGAATTTCAAACCATCACTTTATGTTTCTTATTAGGTACATCGTCAAAAGTGGCACAATATGCGATCCTCTATCGCATAGCTCTTTACCTCAAGCGTCAGTACCTCAAGCTCCAATCATTTCAACTTATAATTTGCATATCATTGAGGAAATTTGCATGTTTAATAATCACTATTTTTACTGTCATCATGAATAACATCCTATTTGCATAAAACATTTGAATTATTAGATATTAACTGATAAAAATTCTTGCAGACAAAGAAATCTCAGATAATTGGCGATCTGCATAATCACCTTGGATAAATTCGAAATAGTAGATGCTATATCCTAGTAGCAAAGTAGCAGCACCGTGGTGCTAGAAGTTGCAGCCCTCTTATAACACTCTAACCAGCAGAATGGCAAATACGGAATTTTTGGAGAGGCAAATAAGTGACTCATTTTTGGGGAAATTTGGGAGGTGAGGATGAGGAAGTACGATAGAGAAGCTCCCTACTAAAAGGACTATAACAGGCAGTTCAGATCGTTGTTTGCCATAACACCTACAATCTAACCCAAAGTTCACATGAACCAACGAGTTATGTTGACCATCTCTCTCACTAGCAAAACCGAACTTCTTATTGAATCAACAAGCACGACTAAGACAAATTTATAAGGCAAATGCTCTAAGTGGCGTAAATACCCGCAGAAATTACTTACCTTAGCATAGCTTCTTTGGGAACTTTTTTGAGCATGCGCCTGATACGTTCTTTTTCGGCTCTTTGTAGCTCAGGGTCGGCTGTATTGAATTTAGTATAATAGTGAACAATGGTGAATTCACAAATACATAACAATAATGCAACGAAACATATAAGAATATAGATGTCCAATGCGGTCGGAAAATTTACTCGTGGTGAATCGGAACGACTATCCAAAGCAAGAAATGTCATCGTCAGTACGCTAGTGATACCTGAAGATATGAAAATATGATAAGAAAGAAATTTTAAATTGAACATACTATTGCACACTCTATGAGTTGCTAATTCTCATGGATATATTCAGCAGATTTTCTCCGCTATTCATTCTTCTCAAGGTCCCAATGTTTATAGCCGACTTACATCCCTCGAAAAATGCTTCACAGGTATCGATAAAAAGCATACATAAAAACGCCCTAAATTAAATATAAAATGTATAAAATGCCATAAATATAAAATATATGAAAAAGGTAAGTATATAAAATGTATAAAAAAAGATGCCCTAAAATTTCATCACTTCCTTCTTTAAGTGCTATTCAAAATGTTAAAAATTCTAATAATTTCAACTATTGGCCTTTATTCGCTTGATAGCCTTAACGATTGCAATGAACTTTTTTTTTCGCATTCGATTTAGCGCTATAAATCAAAACGATAAGATAGGGATGAAACGTCAGAATGTGACAAAACACTACGGAAGAAAATTTTGACATAAGAGCGATGAATTCCCTTAGGCAGTATAATCTCTATAATGATGACATATAAATAGTGTTACTTTTCAACGAATATCGCTTTATATGAATGATAGGCTTTTCAATGAATCTCTTGAGATGCGCAACGCTATTCACAAATAAAGTACAAAATAAAAATCAATCATCAAGTAAAAATAGAGTAATAGGAGAAGGAAAAGAATAGCACATTTGTCATTCGGTTCTTAAAATTCAAAATGATTCGAATAATGCAAGTGGTGATTTCGTTTGCCTTGAAATATTACAGCTTATTACAACTTTTCTTCCATAAACACAAAGGTAGCCTCAAGAAGTCTTCATATGAAGTAGCCCCAAAAGCTCTAAAATAGAAGCCCAAAAGCCTAAAATAGAAGCTCTAAAACGAGAGACAAAATAAGCAGCAAAAATATTCAGAGAAGCAATTATTAACAACATCGAATGCGCTGTTTGGTTGCTGAAAAAAAATAATACAACAATAATAGGGACCAAAATGAAATAGCAAAATACGATTCTTTTGGGCAATCATTTGAGCTAGCGATCCTATATGTGGATTTTGGTTCACTTTTTATTGCATTCTTGGGCATTAGCATGAATTTGGCTAGTAAGATATCACCTTATCACGGATGATAAGGTAGATTTTTTTTGGGCAAAAAAACTACGTAATTTGTTTCTTTCAACTCTTCTCTTCCCTAACTCCTCTAAGTTTCTCTCCACAGCCTTTCCTATGTCCCTCATAAGTCTTCCATATTTAGACGGCTCAGGAGCTTCCTTTAGAAGACATTCGATGTTATAGCCCGAGACAATAAAGTGCTCTCTATGCGCACTTCTAATTATTCTTGAGCATATCTTCAAGAATAAAGCAAATCACATCTCAAGCACTTTTTCTATTCCCTGCATTTTCTGAACGAACCCCATCATTGTTTGCTATTATAAATTTAAGTATTCACTTCCTAAATCGCCAACTACCAATCCATTTTACATATAAACATTCATAGAATATCAAAATCCCGGGTATTTTTTTGCATTTATTTATGGAATAAGGACACAATTTTGCGCATAAAAAGCACTGTAATCAATCGTAATATGCTGAATGATTACCAAAGGTAATCTAGCTACGATGTTAGCTACAGTATCATAAACGAGTAAATTTCTACAGTAATCTACAGCATCGTAAATGAGTGAATGCATTGAACATAAGGAAGAAAGATGACTTGAATGCATTGAAACATCTTACCAAGCCCAATTCGATCGGATGTTGCCTCACGATTAATCCATAATGCAACCCATGAAAGAAGTACAATTAAAGTGCATGGCACATAAAAATTGATAAGAAAATAACCGAAATGACGATGCAAATAGAAACGAACTTCCAATGCTGAATAATTCGCTGCAAAAAAAAGTTACATTTAGATAAGCGAACACAAGGTATTCCCTCATCGAAAAGGGAGAGAAGAGCGCTTCAAAGAAGTTGTAAATGGGAAAATTGGCAAACGAAAAAATGGTTTAAACATAGAAACTGGTAAGATACGAAAATTTTCACATTTGGTGGTTTATAAATTGCCAATGGCTTCGTAATTAGCAATAATTTATGCAATTTCCGTTTTTTTCCTCAAATTTCTAGAATCTCTAGTGAGAGGCTTCAAATTTTTATTAAACTTCCATCTTTATATGAATAAAAAGTAATATTAACTAAATTGAGCTACATCGAAAATAGAGTGGAAATTTTGAAAGCTCAACTCTACAATACTTTTAGTGCAATGAATTAAGAAATCAATTAGTTGATTTATTCATGACTCAGAAAATGGGAGCTGAGCTAATTTATTTCCAAGTTTTTTTGAGCAAGTTTTCTATGACAATGCAATAATGGAATATTGCAAAAATTGCTCAAAAAGGAAATATAACAACGCAAATTTTCTAACACATAAAATGTACTAATTGCATTGATTAATTGCCATGTACTAATTGCAATGAATTTCAAATATGACAAATGCAATCGGCTAAATAAGCTGTTGGTAACGATTGTACGATAATCAGTACTTATCACTAAAAGCTATATAGCGTTGTAGAATCGGAATTTTTCAGTCACAACCGTCGTGAAATATTTCAGATTTAATGAATCCATTAGAAGCGACCTTGTAATTGATCGTAAACGAGGAGAAAAAACAAGAAAAAAAGAAAAAAATATTTTTTCAAAAAATTTTCAATAAAAATTCATAAAAAAACTAACTATCACGAATCATCAACGAGTTATTAATAACTTGAAAATGACGTAATTCAAATTGCGGTAAATCACGAATTGCTTTATAATCCATATGTACACCACGATTTTCACCGACAATTTTCCAACGAAAATTCATTTCATTAGCACTATAGGCAAAACTTCCAATTACAAGGCGACATGCCTGAATAAATGTATGAATGAATGAATAAATAAATAAATAAATAAATAGATAAATAAGCAATGGTCGCAATGGTGATTTTTTAAGAATAGAATTTTGTAAGGTAGTAATTTCACCTTCAGTAACACTAACCACTTTCATATCAAAGAATGCGAAAATCACTGCTAAAAAATTTCTGCAAATACTGTAGAAGTTTTAAGCGTACGATATCTCTACGAAACTCTTTTTGTAAAATCGAAAACAGCACCAAGTCTTTTGTATGGCAGAAAAAATATCTGTGACATTCAATGCCAAATCTTCTCACAATTGATGCTAGATGGCATTTATATTCTAATGAAAAATCGCCCATTTTATACTCGCCAACATATAAATGATAAATCCAAACCTGGTAACATCTATAAAAAGAGAAGAAGAATGTTACCTATGCGTTTTAATAAACAATTTGGCTGGAAAATGGACAATTTTTATCTCATAATAGAAGCGAATTCATCAAAACGAAGCTGACAACGACTAAGATTAGAATTGCATAGATATCTCGAGCATTATCCTCCTCGACCATATGAGAACCCCTACCTGCCAACTTCAAGGGATTCTAGTAACAAACCTCTCCCTCCCCTACCCTCCCTTGAGACCACGCCCCCTCTACAACAATTCTAAAAGCTAGGCACCTTCTGCAGGATAAGGAAGGCCAGTCCATAAGATTTGGATAGCACATTCTGCCCGAACTATGTCCTGGAGCAATTCGTATAGAAGAATGCTAAAGCGGTAAATCCGAATAAACAACTGAAAAAAAGTTGAACCTGAATGTCTAAGGGGAAACGATGTAAGTCCATCTCGCATTTTGCCTTGACGGTTAGCCGTGAGGAATAAAGCACTTCACCTTGTGCACTCAAACGCACCAATCGATTTGGTGTAGTGAGTGTGTGTAACCATGAGCCATGACCATTCCAGAAGAACTGAAAAAGTGGCACTAACTTTTCTGTAACGCCAAACTTCTCCATGTCTTTAACTTTAGTTGCATTGAAGATGCGATCTGAAGTTGTTGGAAACAACTGTAGATAGGTTCTAGATTAGGTCACTCTACTCTTCGTACAACACTCTTCAATAACACATCTACACGTCTCCATAAGTCGAATATCCTTGAAATTCAGCTTTTATAAAAGTATTCCAGAGATAATATAAAAGAAGATCGTGAATCCTCGTTAAAACGATTTATTGAACACGGTAGCTGAGCAAAGATTTAGAAGGATATTAGATAAGGAATATTCGATGTGATCTTCAAGAAAGGATAATAATAAAGAATTAAAACTGTTGTTTTGAATGGAATTCTAATGTTTTTCGAATCCCTTTTGAGTGGAATAATTTAATTTATATATCATAAAGCCTCAAAATTTGATGTTTCAGTTGAGCTGAACCTTACCGTATCTGGTTTCCATATTTTGTCAAGCATCGACATTCCCAACGAAAGACTTTTACGATTATCACTATTGAACTTCAATCTCTTGTCCTTCCATGTCTGTCGGAAATAGCAGTCGAATGCGTATGTCTGAAGACAATCGAACAATCAAAGACAATTCAAAATGTATGTCGATGTCTGCGTATGTCAATAGTTTTTCACCCTGTGCAATATTTTTCCCCATAAAAGACATTGGAAATAAAATAGATGCAACTAGAGAGAGGATAAGGAGGGCAAAGGATGAATGGGAAGAAGCGAAAGAGAGGGGGGGGGAGGAGGGGATTTATGAAGGAGAGGAGAATCTTACATGTGGAAGATGAGAAAATTAAGGTAAATGTTGCAAGAAATTGAAAAAAACAATTTCGATCTATTACGAGTGATCTATTACTTGTGGATGAAATGGAACAATTCAGTATCTCATTTCTACATCAAGTGGTACTTCAATCGACAAAATAGCATTCTTGAGAAAATGGTATAAGAATTTAAAATGAATACTAACATCAGTTAATTCCGATATTGGTCCCATTGTTCGTACAAAAATGTCGATATAAACGAGCGTTGGTTGGCCATCTGCAACTAATGTATATATATATATATATATAAAATATCGGTTGCACTGATTTCAATATTTACATATCAATATTGAGGCAATTTAGGAAAACGAAGATAATTTTTCTTTTCAAGAGTAAGAGTTTGCAATGCACTTAGAAGTTCATTTATCACAGAAAAATTCAATGACCGTCACCTTATCGGGCTAATAATCAACATTTCATCAACGTCGTTCTTCTGAATCGTAATTCAAATTTTCAGAAGAAAAACACCCACATAAACTCGAGAACAAGGGGGATATTTTTTGTGATGCGTTTCAGTTATGATATCCTTTTATGATATGTTGTGATATGATATGACATCCTTTCACTTTGATTCATGACGATAAGGTAACTTTATGATCCATGATGATATGATAGGATATGATGAGGAATATCCTTTTATTTAGAAAGAAAGAATGATCGATCCGAGAGCAGAGAAAATTCCCTAGCGCATCACAAGGATATCAAACGAGCGGATTGAAAGGAAATCTCTCTTATTCAACTATCCTTGGCACCTATTTTTTCATCAATTTTGATAAAAATTTTCAATAAAAAAATTTATTGCATCTATAAGAATAAATAAACATTAAATATTGCAAATAAACAAATAAAAACAAACCTTCAAAATTCGGTCGGAAATTTTTGTCGTAATTTTTGAGAATATTATTCAATAAAAAGCTCACATTTCGTACCTTTTGTGTCGCAAAAGTTTCCCTGAAAAAAAAGAGAGAGAGAGAAATTCATCGTCGTTTATGAACTCACTCTAAAAAAATTTAGATTAGGAATGAATCCACTCGGAGAAGAAAGAGCGAAGTCTAGGAAGGAGAAGGAGAACGAAAGAGGGAGAGGAGAAAAAATGGAAAGAGCAAAGGTAGGAAAACGTGAATTCACTAAGAACATATCGATAAATTTACTGAGACGATATATTTCCTATAGTGCTTCAAACTGCTTTGATAGTAAATAGCTACTTGGGGACATTTTTTCGCTATCCAAAAATTTTATAGAATGCATTTTCGTTCTCATGAAACTGAAGCATTTTTGATGGGAGGAAAGGGATTTCTCCAAAATTTGTTCACTAAGGAACAATACAGTTTAGTGTTTCTTTCAATTTGGCATCCTAAAACGCTCAGATGTAAGAGGGAATGAGGTAGAAGATAGGCTTTTTGAAAATTGGAGAGAATAGATTAGATCTAACATCGTTTATAGATACTACACTATTAAACAAGAGAAATACGAGTAAGGTTACCTATGCATAATTGTTGCAGTAATTAAGTAATCTAGGTTAAATCTTTGAAAAAATTTACATTTCCTACTTCAATGATTATCTTTAATATTAATTTTTACCTCTTGAAACGTGAATAGTTGCGAGACGTAATTGCAGTAAAATTTCTTCTAAAACCAACACGCTCAATAGTGAAGTCATGAAATTTAGAGAAAGAGTAACCCACTAATAGGACGATTGAAAGAATAAATTGCAAATATTTCATTTCTGCAATTAATATTTTACCAACGAATAAACCAAACCTGAAAAAAAGAAACCATCATTGTAAACAAAATTAAAAATTAAAAAACCCCTCCATATACATAGACGGATTCTCGTTTATCTGCTACAATTTGTACTACTCTATCTGTTGTTCCTTCTTTACTCCCCTTCCCTCCTTATCACATCTTTTTCGTTTGCCCTTCCCTCAAAATCCTGAAATATTCCGTAATTCAGGGCACTTTTTTGTATATTATGAGGTGAAATATTTAAAATTCATCACTAACAGACAGATAAGCGTTAATATAATAAATTTCAAATCCCGTTTTTTGGTGGAGATTTTTGATTCTTAATGGATATTTTCAGTGAAAGTTTGAAATTTTTCATTTTTTTGGAAAACTCTAATTTTCTTAAAAATTCTATTCGACGTGAATCCCAATTTTCAATAGATTCGAGAGATTCTTAGTGTTGGATGCGTATAATTTAGAAACTGTCTGCATAAAACATTCAAGAAACTGTTTCAGTTCCACCCTAAACAATTGCACTCACAATAAGCATTCGCATTTCATTGTTTGTCTTATCGATCTATGCGCAATTCTTTGACAAGCAAAAGGAAAGGAAATCAACAAAGGACACACACAATTCAACGCTAATTGTGTTATTTACTACTGGTCATTAAGAGTCACTAAAATAATCAGCACTGCACTTGTTTGGATCACTCAATTGTATACTCCTCTCCCTTCTAAAACGACGACCAGTGACCACTCAAAGATATGTTCAATGGGCGGAATTACGCTGACCAATTGCTTTAAAAAAACATAGAGAATCTTGAAGCATTAAAAACTTATTTGAGCTTAAAAAAACGAGCATTATGCATGGAGACAAACCCCATTTCATATCTCGGGTAAATTCTACCAAAAAAAATTTAAAACTTTTATTGAAGGTGATTTATTTGCCGGTCTAGGTAAATTTCTTCAAGCAAATATTACATCATCATCCACTTCGAAGATCTCGAAAAATCAATAAGTGATAAGAAATACAAATGACCACTGCAATAGTCTCACGATATGTAAATGACTGGGAAAACAGAGAAGAAATCATAAATATAAATGCAAATATAAATATAAATATAAACATAAATATAAATATAAATAAACAAATAAATAAATGGGTAAATAAAGACATGTATAATTAATGAATGCGGCAATTTTTGAATGCAAAAAACTAAACAAAGGGACAACTACTTGGAGGAAAACGAATTTGGAGGAATAATAGAGAAGAGGAAGAGGTGAATAAAATGATGAAAAAAATTAGGAAAACTGCCAATATTTTAAATTTCAAAATTCTTCAATTTTTCAAATAATATGAGCGAATTTTGAATGAAAAAAAATAAAGTTTTTTTTCGAAATAAACGAAAATCGCGCAAACAAAGGATTCATTGAATTACTTAGTGAGATTAATGATAATACAGCAATGAATTAGAAGACTCGATTTAAAAAAATAAAAAAAGCCCAGAATTGCTCTTAAATATAGGAGAGGACTTCAACTCTAAATTATGCAAAAAAAAACCCTAGATGTTTCTCTTATGTGCCATGATGCTTACCGTGAAAGCCGAAAAAGAATTATAAGACCTGGGGTCTCTATTCGTGGGATTACGATACATGATAATATCAAAAAAAAAAGGAATTTGAAGCGTTATGGATGAAATGGAATTGTTCTTTTTAAATCTTTATCTTGGAATGGATAAGATTGGAATTCGAATATCCAATAAGAGAAAAAAAAAGATTTGAAGCAACGAAACCAGCCGCAATGCACATGCTTTCTCAATAACGAACAGCAGTAAATAAGCGAAGACCACAATCAGCAGTCAGCTATGAGGCGTACACTGAAAATCAACGCAACTTAGAGAGTTTAGTTGATGCATACGCTGCGAATATTTAGAAGCATTCATTTATAAAATAGTTTTAAATAATTTTTATTGCTTAATCAAATTAATGAATATAAATATAAATAAAAATATAAATATGAATCTGAACATAAATATAGATGCAAATATTAATGTAAATAAACATAAACATAAACATAAACATAAACACAGACATAAACATAAATATAACTATAAATATAAATAAATACAAATATAAACGTAATAAATATAAACATAAAATTAAACAAAAATATGAATATAAATATAAATAAAAGAATAAATACAAATAAACAAACAAATAAATGGATAAATAAAAGTTTTTATATGTATATATCAATACAAATGTTTAAAAAAAAACTTCGTAATCGATGAACGCGCAATTCAATAGTCCTTCTTAAGTTTCACCAAGAGATATCGCTTCGGGCATCTTAATAAAACTTGGAAATTTCTCTACATAATGGATGATTAAAAATTTATCCATAGTGAACAATCTTCTTTTTCAATTAGAAGATGCACTCTTTGAATAAAAACTTAAGCTAAAAAATATAATGTTACGAAACTAACCACTAATAGGTAGAAATATAAATATTCCGATATGTGCTTTTTGTATTCTATCTCACTCGTAACTAATTTTTGTTGGCAATGTTCTATTAAAGTAAAAAACACGAAAAAAACGAATGAAAAACTTTCGGCTAATGGAAATTGCTAAATGTTTTATCTCAGTTGACAGCAAAATCGACAATATTCCTGTGAAATGAAAACGTGTGGACGATCATTTAGGAGCATTTCAACAATCGCCATATAAAAGAAAAGCACTGAATTCCTTTAATTGAAATATAAAAATTAAAAATATTTTAAAAAAACACACACACACACACACACATACAAAATACAATCGATTAAAGACATACGATGAGTTCAAGATTGGGCAATCCAGAAAGTGTATTAATAAAGTAAATGCAGTAGAAATCTGCAAAATAAGAATATAAAAATTTGAGAAAATCCCCCTGTAGCTGTGCGAAAAAATACCATTTAATGGGAGTGAGGGAAGAGGGGGAATCGCACATAAATATCAAATCTATGAGTAAAGGTTTCCGGGGAAATTAGTAAAGGTTTATGGTAAATGATTCAACTCAATGTCGATTCTTCTAGAAAAATAAATGTACAACAGCGTAATATGTGTCTCGTTGACGTTACCAGATGAACACAATGGTTGAACGCCATTTGTATCAAACGCACATATCGCGTTAGGCCTTGAGGGGATTTGCCGCGCACTAATGGCTAAATATCTACCCTCCACTCCCTCGTTAATTCCCCCTCACCCTCCTACCCCACCCATTTGAAAGCAACTATTTGCTATGAGTGAAAATTTATAATTTTTAAGGCAGACAGAAGAATTGTTATAGATGGATAAGCAATGAATATAATTAAAAATTTTTTCACAAAGCTTTTCGATAATCACTTTTTGAGCTTCGAATTAAACATTCCTATCCCCCCTTCCCATATTGTTACGCGATTAACCTACAAGAAGTAGACGACTATCTAAAGGCCAAAAGAGCCAACTAGATCAGAGGAGCAGTAGATCAGGGCAAATTGGAAGCGATATGAAGAGACATGTACTCGTAATGATTGCTCTACTGATTGAAATAAATAAATAAATGAAAATCTCCCTCCCCTCGCAGTTAGAGAAAATTGAAAAAAAAAATTTAGAGGAATTCTGCTCTTCAATGAAATTTGAATATTTTTGGGGGAATTTTTATAGCAGAAATTTCAGGCAAATATTCAAATCTAAAAAAATTCTCTACTAAAGAAGCTAATTTCTGACTAAGTTGGTTGGTTACCTTTTGTACAATCACAGATATAAAACATGCCAAAATCGTTGAAAATTTTTTGTACTTTTAAATAATTTCCATCAAAGAATCTAGCATTTTCCACGTCCTTTTACTACTATCAAATTGTACAAATTCTTTCTGTTGTGATGGACGACCACGCTGCGACTCTCACATGACCAAGGTGTCACTTGAAGGGGGGAAATTTTTGCAGACATCTTTCAAGCTGACCTCTATAGACATCTTCCACGCTGGCTAACAAAAAGAGTGCAAGCATCTTGCACATTTGCATATTAAATAGTGCAACGCTATTGAAGACATATACAATGACGTCATCGATATCTTCGCAATTAATAAAAAACTTTTTTTAGTGTTCATTAATGCAATGCCATATTTTATTTTTATTTCTTTTAATACAACAATCTATGAGATAAACATGGCAGCTATGCTAGGCTAAATAGCATTGATTTGAGGGGATGCAAACAAATAGACAGATAGGAAAAAGGCTGCAGCTAACTGCAGAAATTGTTTTCGACACTAATAGTTAACATCTGAAACAATCGTGCAAAGAAAAAAAAAAATTACCCAGGGATTGGCTCTGCAAGTACTTGGCCTATTTTATTTTAAGCATAAGTGCCAGAAGTTATATTCGAAGATTACTGTATCTAAGCGATAGCAAATATCAGCAAGATGTAAGTGACAATTCGCAACATAAAGCGCGTCGATTAGTGGTGGTGCTGTCATTCGCATCCTCACTGATATATCTTCCAGAAATATTTACACTTACCTTGTGAATCATCTCTGAGGCGATTTCCCTGAATCTTACACTTATTTTATTGAATTTTAAGAGAATTTTTGATGGAATATAGAAGAGAGGACAACTCAACCGACGTATTTCATCGAAATAAAAATAAACGAAAATATTCAGTACAAACGCTCCGCTTCAAAGATAATTCGTTGACGAAGGTAAGCAAGCTTTAAGCGAGTAGAACGGAATCCGTTGACTTGCTAATGTAGGAATATGATCCTATCAAGATGAGTACGGAAAAAGAATAGTCGAAAAGTAGGAAAGAAAACATTCTGAGATAAGTAAGAACCGATTAGGAATGGTCAAGAATCGCACAACTAAAGGCATTTTTAACGTTTATCGATTATATAGGCAACAAAGGGGAGTCAAAGGCGAGTTACGATCAACAGAGATGAGTTTCGATCAAACATCTAAATAAATTTTTTTATTGATTGATTGATTATTTCGATCATAGAATTGATCGCAGCTGATCATCAAAAATTCACCGTTCACTTTTTCGTTTATAGATCTACGTCTTAATCACCAGTAATTTTCACAACGTTCATCTTACTGATACAAATATCCATTGGATAGAAAAGAAAGACTTGACGAAGATCAATTTAAAGCGACAGTCATCTATCATTTTGTCTCTTCTATTCTTCCCATTCCTTTTTCTTTCCTCCACTAATACTCATTTATTAACTAGGCAAGTCGATTGTTATGACAGCCAAAGCTCGTGTATGATTTAAGCGTTCACACTGATGAACAATGGTCAAAATGTAACCACCTTTCAGTCAATTTCCTGTTATTTAATTCATTTTATTTATATATTCTCGAGAGGTAATACCTTGCATAGTTAATTTTAAAAAAAACAGGTTGCAAATATAGCGGACTTAGTATCTTGTGCCTGAAATGCCCTTTGAATACATTGCTTACTTCAATTGATTTTTATGAGCGATTTATTTTTATAAAACTTTATTTCAATATCATCTCATCATAGCTGGCAGCTTATTTGGTTGTAGAGGATTATGGATGAATGCATAATGAATTATATTGACGGTTGAATACTTAAAAGATCTCATTGAAGAGCTCCGATATAAGGCGATCCACTAACCTATCCTCTCAGCATAGTGGATCAACCTACGTAAGGAGGACTTCAGGCTTAAGCAAACCTAAAAAATGAGCTTATCAGGTGGAAATCTATTAAAGCGAGATGCCATTTAGGTGCACAAGAAAATACTATAAACTGACGAGGATAAGTTGAAAATACCACATGGATCGACCTCAAACTATATTAGCTCCAGCTAGAACAAATGGCGTATATAAAACTTCAAACTACATTAGCTTGAACTCGAACTAGTGGCATATATAAGACCTCAAATTATATTAGATTGAACTCGAACTAGTGGCATATATAAGACCTCAAACTATATTAGCTTGAACTCGATGGCGTACATAAACAAGACTGAAGAGGCAGAGTTATATAAATAACCGCAACTTGTGATAGATAGACGCTTCACCGAATTAAATGTTGAAAAGAATTTAAATTATTGAAATGTTGACTTCAGTGTTGAGATGAAATCGACATGCAAAATAGAACTTTTATATATAAAATTAAGCAAAAAAAAAGAAAACACAACATATGAAACAAAAATGTGGAACTACCCAATTGCCGATTGAACAATATCATGAAGCGTCATCGAATAATGCTAAATGGCGTAGATCGTGAAAATATAGGAAGAAAAACTTTCGTGAAATCCGAAAAAAAAATTCTACAAATATTTCAACAATTATCGCATAATTTAATGATTGATATAGGCATAGAATCATATACAATGCAAAAAGAAAAAGAATAAAATAAAGCTATAATATGAGAAACGATTATCATTTATAGTGATCATCGATAATAATGTAATAATGATAATATTCATGAGTATTTATCATAGTTAAGAAATTACATTTGAGAATAAAATTCTCATCGATTAAAAGTAAATAATTCCGAATAATTAATGAATATCACAAAATTTGCATATAAATGAACGAACATATACATATCATATCACCGTTCACGACAGTTGCACCTCGTCACCCCGCCTCTGTCCTCTACCCCCTTTCTTTTCTTCTTTTTTTTTTACAGATTCCCGCTTCTCTGATTTTAATCACTAGTATTGTTTATTAGTAATTTTTTGAACTGTATCTTCATTTCCCACAGTGCGAAAGTTAATTTGGATGGTGAAACCGTTTGAAGAGTTGTTTTCACTGACGAAAAACTCGTCGACTGTTCCTCATTTTGGATTTCTCAAGTGAGTACCTTTCTTAACGACGCATAGTTACCTACCTTATCCTAGCAAATCAACAGTTCTGGATTTCAAGATTAATGGATACTCTTGTTAACTGCGAGAAAGGAAATGCGAAGGAAGTGATGCAAAGGAAGATGTTGTAAACCTGTGGTTCAAATCCATTGTTTAAAACATAACATAGATCAAAAGTTGCTCTTGACCATATCAATAGCAAACGTTTTGCTCTTGTGATTGGATTATATTCCATCTCGATTGATCACTACCAATTATCGTCAACGTAATCTGCCACTTGGTCTTTAGAAATTGGCTAATATACCCGTCTGAATGCGTTTTCCTGAAAAAAAAATTTTAAAAAAATTTGTATTATTTGTGAGAATATCAATAGTGTCAAAGAATCCCAATTTATAATGCTACGAGCACGAATCCCCGTTCCGCAAAGTTGCTCTTTTTAGAAAATTTTTTAGAAAATACGAATGCATTTCCTCTTGCATAATTTTCGATCATCTTTCGTTCCTGCGGATAGGTGCATTATTTTTTCTATACGTACTGACAACTGTTTTCTAACTATCGGAGTCCATCCCTAACTCTTCAACTATGAAGCCTCCTCCTCCCTCTTCAATTGTGGTATCCTTTCCTCTCTCCTCCCAAATTATGGAATCTCTTCCCTTCCCCAATTACGGGTATCTAGGTACGGACGTCTTTTACACACCTTAAAATGGTGAGGAGGGAAAATCTGCCAGGCAAGAATTATACTTACTAATGCTTATTGAAGCTGTTTCCAGACATCATTCCACAATAGAGAAAACCGCAGAATCCAATCATATAAAACCTAGCTTATATCTATTGAACAAGTCATTTGGAATCCAAAATCCCCCGCTTAATCTATATCAATGACGACACGATGTAGATGATGAATCCTGACTTTTATATCAATAAACTCCCATCTCGCAGGTGATTTCATATAGATTACAATATCAAAAATTCTATGAGCATTGATGACAGCCGCAGGTAGGGCTGGAAGCTAGCTCATACAGCTTGATGATATAGTTGTCAAGCCGTGATATTTTAGTTACGTCTAAAACCACTATATGGATTGAAATAAATGTGGGAAACCTTTTCACCTTATCTATGCAGCGCATTTTTTTTTCACCAATCAAGTCATTGATTTTCACACATTAAAAGAGTGAAGAATTGAATGTGTAGCAAATTGCCAATGATTGAAAAATGTACTGCAGTAATATTCTTATAGAGAAAATGGAAAAACAAATATTCATGCATAGAAAATTTTTAAAAAAACTGAAAAACTTCAGTAAGTATTCGAAAAAAAGACGATTTTTCTGAATACCACTAAGAACATATCAATGAATACATCTACGCACATATAGAACTCGTTAAAGAATGATGAAAAATTCAATAGAAATGAAATAAAAATAAATAGTATAAACAAATCTTCAAATAAATAAAACAAAAGAATACCTCTATAAAGATGTTTTTCTTCTAATGCGTTCACCAAAGAAGCCATCTTCGGTAAGGATTCGAAAAAAGAGAATCGCACTAAAGATTAAAAAGAAAATATCAGCGAATGCACCCGAACACATATAGAATTGATGAAAATGTCGACGATTTATAATGATATAACGTAGCATCCATGTAAGAATACCGAAACGAAATACCACAAACCTAAAAGATTACGATGAATAAGATTCTTTCTTTGCATGATTACGAGAGTTATTTCCTTACATGATTCGGATATCGGGCGGAATAAAAAATCGAATTCTTATTTTTACTCATTCTGGTTCGCAACTCAATCTGGATTTTTTTTCGAAGGATTTTGTACGCCAAAAATTTGCTCCGTGATCATCGTTTCCCCTCCCCCTTCCCACCTAATTCTACAAGTTATTTAAAGAAGTCCAAACCACTTCATCACCTTCAAAAACTACTAATTACTAAAGCTCGTGACCTAAGATGGAACTCCTTGGTAGCGAAAATGACCTCTATCATCCTGTTCGTCATTGCGTACGAAATGCGTTATTTCCTTTCAACAGTTAAATTATTTTATTGCTATATTTCATTGAATAAAGCGCCCTTTCTGAAAAAGTGGGAGAGAAGCGATGTTTTCATATGCCGAAAAACAAGACTGAGAATCAGCACAATGACCTAAAGGGTATATCATAGAGTTGAAAATAAACAGATAATATAATCTACTGAGGATAAGGACCTGAGGAAGGACTCGACCGCAAATGTTCCACCTCCAGAGTGAGTGAACTACCTCAGCTCTAAACCCCTCACCTCCAAAATCGTTTAATGAGAGCAAATACTGGAAAACTTACGTTGCAATACTGAGAATGCGTACCATTCGATATATGAGCCGATGTGCAATATACATCAATGAAATTTCCATTATTGATCGTGTATGAAGGAACACACTAAAAGATGTTAATTTAAGAAAGAAATAATCCACATTCATCAATATTTATTTAATTATATTAATTTCGTAAAAATGAAATAAATAATTACCTACAAGGCAATATTTGTTAAAACGATAGTACCACTTACCTGGTGCTATTTTTGTCACACCTATTCGACTAAAAATATTGATAGAAGCTAATGTAGTTTAGTTGCACGAAATAAAATTACAAGAAAAGATTGACGTCAAACCTAATCTCCCTTTTTCCCCCTTACCTAACCCATTTAAGCCTCGCCTTTCACAAATTTTACTTCTCCCAATTGAAGTAGGATAAAAATTCCTCAAACTATAGTCAATTTTTCATTAAATTTTCCTCTACTTTTATCGATAGGAAATTGTGAGATTTTCCTCCGTTTTATTTTATACAGAGCAGATAAATTTCTTTCTCGCCCTCGAAAATCCAGCACTTTCTGCGATCGTACCCGTCTTCCGACCTATCACAATTGATAATTAACTCCCTATTAATCACAAGTATAAAATTGATGGCTATTAACCAGCCAAAAAATATCAATACCATCCATATATAGGCCAAGACTATGAATATTTCAGTGAACCTTCAAGCCTATAACAGATTTCATATCTCTATATATTTAAAGGTATTGCTGTAAGTATTATGTTAAGTTACGCTATAAGAATTCCTATTGCGTTGCAGAATTATTTCTATTTTAGAGTTGCATTTAAAAATATTTCAAAAATATGTAAATTTAATTACTGTTTGCATATTCCTATATATTAAGATATAAGAAATGTGAAGAGATTATCTCAGCAAGAAGGATGATTAGTGAGAAATGAAAGAGTGACGAATTTGCATTAGACAACCATCACACATTTATCCGGCTATTCGGAAATTTCAAGATGGGAAAAAAAAACAACCGGATGATTCATTTATTCCGGAGTCGATACTTCATACCATCACAATTCCCATCTTAAAAAATCAGCATTTTTTACTTGTTACCTGTTATTAACTTTTTGCCTCTTAATTAATTGCCTGTTAAGATTACCTGTTAATTTCGACGAGGAGTGCCCAATAGGCATATGGCAGAAATTTATGAGCGAGCATACCAACGGCAAATACTGAGAAGATAACTGCATGATGAACAAGTACCTCGAACGCATACCTCGAACGTTCATGGCTTAGGATATCGAATACGTCATGACAGAAATATCCTGAAATATATAAATACTCTGAAAAGCCCTTTCAGAGTTAATAAATGGTACTTTAGATTGTCTTATAGCATTAAATATTCAGTGTAGCTGAATGTTTAGTTGTAAGCCATCTACCTGTGTAAGGTGCACCACACCTCCAGACCCAAATTCAGGTTTTGAAGTGTAAATTTGCCGCATCTTTAGACCTAAATTAAATAGGCCTAAGCCTAATATCATATCATACAGTGTTTCTAGTTCCACAATGTTGGAATAAAATGTAGCAATATATAATTAACATACCCATAGAGAAGAGAGGCAATTGAGCGGCCCATACGTCGTACCAATGCATTGTATCATCAAACATTACATGTGGATTAATCAACATAAACAATAACGCACAACCACCGGTTATTGTCGAATGAACCAATGAGACACTTAAATTATTGAGGCGATATCGTCTGAAATTATTGAACTATTATTCTTGGAATTAGATTCATTATAAATCATCTATATTATAAATTTAACGATAAATTTTTACATCGCTTTTGAATTTATGAAAATTTTTGTAAAAAATCCAACTGAAAAAAATTCGCAAAAAATCGAAGAAAAAATAAATTACAGTAACGAAAAAAATAATTTCGAGTAAAGAAACAATCTCATTTATTATCACTGATGAACAAAGCAGAAAAAAATTACTAAACCGAAACACAATCATATTGGATACTCATCGAAATGGTCCCTTCGCAGGAAAAACTCATTTTTCTTAATTTAAAAAAAAAGAGTAATAAGACGCATAATATATGTACTCATTTGTTTATTGCTACTCACGATCAACTGATCAGAATTAAATGAAAATTGTTGAAGACATACTCAAATGATGGGTGATTAGTCCAGGTGGATGATCGAATACAGAATGCAATTGCTTCGAATATGAAGAAATAGATGATGATAGGAATGATGAACGTCGGCTCCAGAAATCCGTGCATCGGCGGGATACGCCATTCAGCACCGATATAGCTCGACTCCACCATGAGCTCCACCTTTTCAACCACCCTCACCGAATGACTACCTGCAAATGAAGACGTGCAACATTTAAATTTGTAAAAGCAGAGTCGGACTCGGAGTCAAGTTCGGAGTCATCCAGAAATTAAAATACTCCATGCGCACATAGAAAGGTAACGACCAACACTGCTTCTGCTGATGCAACAAATGCAGAAAATTTCTTCCACGAATTGAACATTTTTTCCCAATAATTATTTAAATATAAGATAATTTTCTTTCCGTTCCTTTTGGCCATAATTTTGGCCATTCGTTTACCTTCTATTCAAGTGCATCGACCGCATCACATATTTCATTCAAATAAAATTGTCATAAGAATGATTGAAAATTAAAAATTGCTAATTTCGATTTTTGTTTTAATTCAACAAGTCTGAAAGCGCCCCGATAGAACTGGCACGATATGCGCTTTTTGCAATTCATCCCACTTTGTTGACCACCTGTTTCAATATTCAGAAGTACTATCAAAACGATATGCGTCATTAGTGGACAATGGGCTATTCAAATCACTGACTAAAAGAAAAAAAAAAAATCGATATCCTCGCATTTGGCCTGCTGCAGAACAAACCATTTTCAATGTCCATTATTGGATCTATCAAAACACATCGATCATAACGTAAAATATACTTGAAATTTGCAGTTGAATTTGGCAATAACGTATTAGGTGATCTGATACGATGAGTTGAGCAATTGATCAGATGATAAGATGAGGCTGACCAGCTGATACGATGAAGCTGACCAGCTGATACGATGAGGCTGACCAGCTGACCAGCTGATACGATGGAGCTGGCCAGCTGACCAGCTGATATGATGGGGCCGAACAGCTGACCAGCTGATACGATGAACTATTTGAATCCGCTAAGCAGACCAGCCAATTTTGCATAAAGTGCCATGAAATAGTAAAATATGCAAAATGATATCTATAAATTCGAATCGATCTGATTGCACCTTTTTCTTCTTCGCAAAAGATGCGTCTTTCTATGACCCGATCAGTGGAAAACGAAAATTCAACCATTATAAATTGCATACCGATTTTTTGGCACATTTAAACATTTAAAGCTCTTTTTAAAGTTGACGAATCGGAACGAAATATGATATGGTTTAGCGTTTCTACGCGCAAAAACCAGTAACGCTGGCTTCAATCATTATCCAATTGGAACAACCGGACAAACAGACCCGTCGACATACACTCGCAGACATAGGTATAATACGCTTTTGCTAATTTACTTTACAATAAACTTTATTTGTCTAGGATAGTTCTTTAAAACAAAACTTGCAAAAGCAAATCTGCACGAGCGCTTCAAAACTTTTACTTAAGCTTTACTATAATTGCTTTCTATAGAACCGAAATAGAGATTTTTCAGAATTATGCACATGATTTATCGTCGAACCGAATAGATGCCGTCGAATTAACCTCCATAATAGAAGTTAATTCGACGGCATAGAATAGAATAAATCCAGTAATGGATTGAAACGGATTTCATTATGGGAATATTCGATTATTGTAATCGCTATAAATATTTATAAGAAAAAAATTAAAAAGAGAAAACTATTTCCAAAGTATAAAAGAACGTAAATAAACTACAGGTAGAAAGCATTGAAACGAATACTTTAAATCGTCTAGGAAATGTTTCAATTGGCAATGGATGAAGACGGCGGTAACGTCGATTAGGTTGCCAAGGTATCGAACGCTATCCCAACAAATGGTTTCTAAGGACATAAAGCAAACATCATTTCTAAGTATACGAGTCATTAAGCTAACACTTACCTTGACTGCCTGTGCCATTATATAGCCTATAGAACCTTCTCAGGTGTATTTCATTAGTCGTTTAGGATAGCCGCACTACAACGTTTAAGTGTTCATATACCTATCGTTAACTATTGGTGCATAGCAACGCGCATATAGCACGTAAACAAAGACGCCAAAACTAAAATGATATGCGTACCATGAATCCTTCTTCTCTAATGATCACCTATAGGAATATAAAGCATCATATCACTTATCACTTATCAATTCAGTATCTATTACGACAAACCATCATTCACTACTGAAAGCTACTGCAGTGCATTTAACCACGACTGAGATGGATCGATATCCATTTATGCATCTCAAATCCCACATTAGAAAACGAATAACTTCTAGATTACGCTGAGCTAATACATAGCAAAAAACAAAAAAACAAAAAGAAAAAACAACCAAAAACGACGAGTTCTCTTTCCTCCTCCCCTCCTCTTCAAGGAGTAAAGACTCTCCGGCTCCGCATTGCGCATATCGCACAAATGGAGTGCATTTCCGGCATTATAGTGGTCAGGTCTTCCGATTCGAATGATTGAAGATATATTTGTAAGAGATTATTATCAATCTAGAATGCTATTTGTTTTGCAAGGAGCATTAACGTAGAGAAAAAGTACAAAAGTATAAAGATCGATGTGCCTGAGAACGAAAATAAACTCAACGAACAATGAAAGGTGACAATAAACGTTGCCGTATTCACTTACATAAGCAAAACCAACGACTAATCGTTGGTCACAGACAACGCACTAAGGCCAATAACGACTCCGGAGCCATATTTCGCTTTTATTTTTTTAATTTATTTTTTGTTTTTTTGCATATTTAATTCATACTTATCGACTTATTCAGCTGCCACACAGGTGCCCTATTCTGCTGTTGAATCCTCTAGAGGCTTTTCATAGACTTTCATTACAACGAGACTGAACTGTTTGTTTCTTTCTTAGACTGACCTCTTCAAGCGTTCACATGAATTCTTCTTGAAAGTCTGTTCATGGATTTGTTCAAATGTTGAGTTGACTTGTTTTTTTTGTTAGGGCGAGTGATGACCTGAGGTACTCAAATAACTTCATTACGAGCAAAGCTTTCATATGACCGATTCTGACATGAATCTCTATTGCTTAAATTTATGGCAATCGGCTGCAGTTTCGGTTTGATTTTCGCAATTGTAAATTAAAGAAGGCTCTTTCTTGATTAGTGAAAGGAGAGCACCGTCTGCAGAACGGAAGTCAAATAAACCTGCTTGCTGACGGAAAAAACAACAACAATCCGGTCTTCCATGCTGGGCAAAGAATCGTCTTAAATAAGCAGCGACGATGAAAGCGACCTATCCATCTGATGCAAACTCTAGCCTACCGGATGATACTAATATATAAATATACATATATATGTATATATACATATATATGTACATATATATATATACATATATTATAGATATATATATACATATATACATATATATATGTATAAAGTGCAACCTTACAAATACAAACAACAATATAAATAAAAGAGAACAAGTTACAGCAATAATGCATTTTTTTCCTGGAAAAAACTAAAGAAAAAAATCGGAATTTCACATATTAGTATGTGAAAAAAGAAAACTCATCTATTGTATCACAAATATAGATAATATCGAATCTTATTATAATTTAAATGAAATAAAGAATAAATATCTGCTAAGAAATATAAATTCGAAAAGGATTTTTTATGACGAACAAAAATGCAAAATATGTGAAGTTTTTTTACAACCTGAAATACTCTGGGAAGTTATTGGTAAAGTCTAAAAAAGAAGGATCCCCCTTTCGCTATCCATTTCTATAAGTCGAAAGTATACGCTCAAAATTGGTTCAATTACTAAACATTATAGTATTACCTAGAAAAACCTATAAACCTACAAACATATAAAACTATTATGGAACTATAAACCTAAAAACCTAGAAATTAAACCCGGAAAAAATGAAGCATTAACGAAGAAGATTAAAAGCGTTATTATAACAAAAAGAGAATAGATAACTGAAGAGTTTATAGTCGGTGATAATCGAGCAACAAACCACCTACCACACACACACATCTCGATAAATAGTGCCTGCGATATAATTTTGTCATCGATGTATCACACCGTGTAAACATTTTCCCATACACTATTTACCATATGATCTAACTCTCTGTGCTCTTCCCTCACATTTCTCTTCCTAAAGTAAACACGGCACATCCCAAACGATTATGGATTTTTCAGTGAGCAATCGCAAGGTTCATATGACAATTGCCGAATATTAAAGCAACGATCGTAAAAAAAGGGAATGTTTACGAAAAATTTTATAAATCAAGAATATTTAAAAGAAAATTTATATTTTCTTAATTGGAATATTCCGTTTCTTCTTTGAAAAATTTTTATTTTTAATTTTTCTCTCCAAATTCAATTTTTTTTTCAATTTTCAACGATTATCGAAATAAGGATATTCATCGAAATTTTTAGTCGGATAAGTATTATTCCTCGTCACTGCTGCAATGGTTGAATATCTTCAGAAAAGTAGCGGGAAAATTATTTTATTCTATGATTTTCATAGTTTTTTGTAGGGGTCAGCTCTGCTTGGCTCATCTAGTCGTCCAGATCTTCTTGAGGATCTGCACCCTCTATCGAGCTCCGGTCTAGTAATTTGCGAGATAACATAGGTATTAGGAGCGAAGAGTTTATCACACTTATACAATAACATGACAAATACGAAGGGACACCAGAATACTTGGATCGCCAGTTCGCTCCCGCAATCGAACTCACTCTACCACCAAACATCTCTCCCAATTTTACGGTCACCCGTAGGCGTTAAGACCAATCTAGATGCTCGAATAAATACATGACCACATCAACCCTTTTTATATCCACGCGATTCTACCTCAGGCTAGCCTCATGACACATGCTGCACAATCGTTACAATCTGCTTGTACGCTTTTCAGCTCCTTCGACTTACTTTGCACGGCGTACTATTCCGACTTGAACTGTAGCCAACTGGTCGGCTATAGTTCATTTAATTCCATCTTTGGATTTGTTTAAGTGGTGTACCAAACTGATATGATAAGATCAGTCATAAAGCATTTCGTCGATTAAAACCTTTCTCATAAATGGGAATCAATAATCTTATCAGCTAATCATTGTTCCTCTTATATGCATAATGAAAAACACACCTTTCAGGTATACACCTTAAAAATAATGATGAATAATTAAAATCGATAAATATTAAACATCAAAAGGAACTACTTGAATGATGAGAGTACAATGAGTAAATGAAGCAAGAATCTCGTACTAAAATCAACCTTCATTTATATTTTAAAAAAATTTATGAAGAAGAAGAGAAAATGATGAGTATGAAATTCAACTAAATAAACATCATAATATGCTTATATTAGATGTCGAAATTAAATAAAAGTTTAAATAATCCTTAATCGACAAGGAGCTAATTGATAGAGAAAAAGATTTATCGATATCCAATTTTATAAGTACTGCAAAGAACAAAGAATCGCAATCAATAATTCAACATTAAGTGCTGAAAGAAATGAACAATATGCATAATTAACAATTTTTTTTCCGCTATGTTAAATAGCGCCATATGCAATAGAGTGGTAACAAGGAAAACGGGCAACGTTCATCCTGAAATCCATAAAAATGAGGATGGAGAATTCATATTTCCTGCCCATTAGGGGAACACCCGCGACCTTTTAGCACATAAAGCTTAGATAAATCGTCGTAAGATTTCATCGAATATGCAAATGCGATCACAATCATTCGATCGGGTTTTTCAATAAAACGCTCAAGTTCATAATAGTGTCCGCACGGTGGGAGTATCGCTTCGAAGGTACGGATAAAAACAACCGCTCCAATTCCCTCTCCTCCTTCGGCCCCCTCCCCCCTCCCACTCCATTCAGGGCAACATGCCTCATTTTGCCATATGTAAGAGGTCTAAAGGTTCAAGTGAGAGTTCTCAAAAGAAACACCTTTGAATTATTCGACAAATTTTGTACAAATACTGATACAACAATTTAAATAAAAATTAAAATCCAGCCGGATATATGTGCATTGACTGTCGATAATCGTTACTTACAGTCAAATATTGTGATGAATCACGCAAAATCGCATGCACTATACTATATGGAAATTTCATAGTGCGAATATTATGTCCTCTTTGTTCGAGCATTGAAATCAACTCCTGCAAATTGTGTCAATGACAAAAACAATATTTTTTACCGTTTCAGATTTTCCATCTATGCAGAAGACCCAATAGTCATCGGTTTATTTTCAAGAAAAACTTACCAACAACTTAAACTTGAACTTGACTCTAAACGTATCGCAGACAAGAAAAGCCAATAAAGGGAAGTCACTAGAAGGAAACTATTTGAAAAAGACAATGAAAAGCTCGAAAAGGAAAATTTTTAGAAAGGAATTGTTTAAAGAAGAAAAGAAAAAAGATGCTTAGAGGAGAACCACTGGAAAGAAAAGATGAAAAAAGACCAGGAAAAGCCCCTAAAGGAAGGAAAGTCATTGAAAAGAAATCATTTAAAGAAGACAATTGAAAAAATATAAGGGGAAAGTAAAATAGAGGATAAGTGCGAATTAATAAGGATCATCAAGAGAATTTTGTGGACAATGAATTGGTAAAACTGAAATTGAAATCATGTTTCGCATGCGAAAAATGATTTGGCAAATGCTTTCGCACTTGCTAAGCGAAAAAAATAGGAGTGTGCTTACTTGAGGAAATCCTTGTTCATACTCGCTGTATAACGGCGAGAGATGAGCATGTAAACGTGGCGCATCGATCGCTTCTTTAATCGTCTCGTTGAAGATCACGCTTCGTGCAATTACATACGCTATCGCCGATATTATTTTCGAACCACCTGCAGCACCGATCACCATTCTTACCTATAATATCATTAAACTCCTTACTTTTGATACCATTAAACTACTATTTCATTGTCACTTATATCTCCTTCATAGCTCGAGAACAATTTTCATTATATCTTTTGTTCTAGATATATCCACAATAAATAGAGTAATTGAAGATAGTTTTCTATTTCTAAGAATGCTATAACGGTCAGTTTTTCCGCGTAGTAAGTTTAGAAATGATCTCCATACAAAGAACCGAAATAAAAACAATCGAAAGAAAAATTAAAAATTAAAAAAACAGACAAAACAACGAACAAGTAAAAATAGAATATTAAGAAACTAGACAATGTAAAGGAACTAAAAATAATCATACATTTAATTATAACCATAAGCAGAGAACGATAAATTACACCAAACACTCTTAGATGTGCGGAAAAAACTGGCTAGCAATCAATTATTTCATCAGTCATTCTTTCAAGATTCCGGAGAGAAGCCGGACTAAAAGATCCCGGATCGAAAAGATTCGGCAAACAGTGATGTATATAGCTCATAGTAGTGCATTTTTTAGATGTACCATTGAAAAAATCAATCTACGCTACCTGTTACGCATGCTTTCTTTTCTCGTTTTAGATAGTTCCTTGAGCTTACTTTCTTGAAATTAGCTCAATTCAAGGCTAGCGCAAAATTTGACATCAATGAACACCATAATGGAAAATAGCATAGCTCAAACTTGAAAATATATCACAGGAAAAAATAATATTTACTAGCTAATTTTCCACGTGTCTGTGTGCATTTGTATGTGTCTTTCCACGTCTGCGGGTGCGTCTTTTTAAGCCCGTGTGTGTCTGTTTGTTTGTGTTTGTCTGTGCGTCTGAGCGCGTCCGTGTGCCTGCGTGCCTGTGTATCCGTGTCCGTGTGTGTCTGTGTGCGCCTATGTGTGTCTCTGCGTCTCTACGTGTGCCTATGCGCGTCTGGGTGTGTTTGCGTGCGTCCGTCTGTGCGTGTCTGTGTGCGCCTGTCTGTGCGCGTCTGCGTGTGTCCTCCTTATGCGTCTGCGCGTGCAAGTGTGTTTGCCTGCGTCTTTGTGTGTCCATGTGTCTGCCAGTGTGCGTCCGGGTGTGTCTGTGTGTGCCTTTGTGTGCTTGTGTACGTCTGCATCTGCCTGCGCGTGTCCGTTTGTGCTCGTGTGCGTCTGTGTGTCTCTACGTGTCGATGTGTGCCTGTGTGTGCCTGTGTATGCGCGCGTCTGTATGCCCACGTCCATGTCTGTGTGTGCCTGGCAGTCTGTGTGTGTCTGTGTGCGTGTCTATGTGCGCGCCTATGTGTCCGTGTGTGCTTGTGTGCATGTGTGTTTGTCTGTGTGTTTGCGTGTCTGTGCACCCGCGTATGTGCGCTGTGTGCACCCGAGTGTGCCTGTCTGCCTGCGTGTGCCCTTATGTGCCTTTGTGCGTCCCTGTGTCTGCCTGCATGCGTCTGTGTGCGTCTACATGTATCCGTGTATGTCTGTGCGTGTATATGTGCACCTGTACATATCTGTGTGTGTCTGTGTGTTCGTATTTGTCTGCGTACCTGATGAGTGCGGGTGTCTGTGTCCGTGTGTATCTTTTTGTCTCTGTGCCTGTGTGCCCGTGCCTGTGCGTGCGTCTGTCTGTGTGTGTCCGCGTCTGTCCATGTCTGCGTGTGTCTGTAGTCTGCGTGTGTTTCTATGTGTGCCTATGTGCATCTGGCTGTCTATATGTGTATCTTTGCGCATCTTCGTGGGCCTCTTTGTCTCTGTGTGTGTCTGTATGTGCCGTGTGCCTGCCTGCGTCTGTGTGTTGTGCGTGCCTGCATGCGCCTGTGTGTCCATGTCTGTGTCTGTGTGTGCTTCTGCTTGTCTGTTGGTCTCTGTTTACTTGTGTGTCTATGTGTGTCTCTTGTCGCCAGTGTATTTGCGTGCGTTTGGAAATGTCTGTGTACCTGTGCGTGCCTGTGTATGCGTGCGTGTCTCTGTCTGTGTGCGTCCGGGCATGTCTGCCTGTCTGCGTGTGCCTTTGCGTGCCTGTGTGTCTGTGCGTGACTGTGTCTCCGTATGTGTCTGTGGCTTTGTTTGCCTGAACGTCTGTGGCGTTCGCGTGTCTGCGTCCGTCTGTGTGGGTCAATTTCTGTGTGTGCCTGCGCGTGTCTGTGCCCGTGTGTCTGTGTGTGTCCGCCTGTGTGTGTCTGTATGTCTGTGTGCGTCCGGGTGTGCCTGCCTGTCTGCGTGTGCCTGTGTGCGTCTATGCGTGTCTGCGTCCGTCTCTGCGGATCTGTGTCTGGGTTTGTCTGTGTGGCTGGGTGTGTCTGCGCGTGTCTGGGTGTGTCACTGCGTTTCTCCGTGTGTGTGTGTGTCTGTCTGTCTGTTTGCGCCTGTGTATCTGTTGTGCCTGTGTGTGCCCGCGCGTATGCGTGCTCGCCTGCGTCTTTGTGTGTCCGCATGTCTGTGTGCGTCCGGGTGTCTGCCTGTGTGTGTCTGCGTCTGTCCGTGTGGACCTGTGTCTGTGTGTCTGTCTGTGTATGTCTGTGTGGCTAGGTGCGTCTGCGTGTGCCCGTTTCTGTGGGTCTCGTGTCTCCGTGTGTCTGTGTGTGCTCGTGCGTGTATGTGTGCGTCTGTGTCATAAAAATTTCTTCACAAAAGAAGCATTTCCCTTACCTCACCAGTTGATTTGTTGAAAATAATCGTCGGTGACATATAACTAAGTGGACGCTTTCGTGATTGTATTCGATTTTCCTTGAATGAAGCCGATCGATGATTTTCATATATTTCAGAAATTGAAAAATCTTGCATATGATTATTCCAAATAATGCCAAGCTTTTCCGATCGACGCATCGACCCAAAACTGAACGATTGAGAAAAGCTATGAGAGGTATATCTTTATTTGTTGCTAATGAATAAAATAAAAATATAAATGCCATACAATATCTCATGAAATATCGTTGAAATGCTAATATGGAAAAAATTCCTTATAAGTTTTCCGGATATCAATACCGATCGGTAAACGACCGGATAGCAAACTGATCTCGAATGAAGCGAACATAGATGCGTTAGTTAAAGATGGAACGATCAGAAATGAAATTATCAATGCAAAATACAACGAACTCGCTATTAATTGAGGATGACAACGAGACAGCATTCCCATCCGCGTCGACTATCGAAATGTGCGACGACCCACCGGTTTCAGTCTATAACATCAAAATTACAAGTTTAAATATGACAGAATGACCTCAGAATCTCCGGGTTACGGCGAAAAGTCTAACATCAGGTTATATATATAAATATATATATATATGTCCTCAATGCAATTTTCTCAATGAAGAAGCGCATTTCTCCTTAAGCTGCTTCAGTAAACGTTCTCACAAAAAATGTATAAAATTACAAACATGAAATTATATGTAAATAAAAATATGAAACCGCAAAAATATGAAAATATAAAAAACCACAAGTAATTTCATCGTGACTCACCGCGGAATATCTCTCGTCATAGTAGGAGCTATTTTCAGCTTTCTCACTGATTTGTTGTAACAATTGTTCGATATAAAATGGGCTAGTCATATTCACCGCAAGAAGATGCGCTTCTGGTGTGAAGCTAACATCGCCTAAAAATTAGCTATTAGTTCTATATGACCAAAAAAGTTTGAATTATGGAGATTGCTGCAGCAATAGAAAAGACAACTGAGAGGATGTCTCACAACATGGTAAGGTTGGACGGATGCGTTGTCAGGAATGGGAATGTATAGGAAGAATGTATAGGAAGCTTTGACAGTGACAGCTATTGATTAAAGATTCACAGGTAATATTATCCGAAACCGGGCATAGAGACACACGACTGGAAATAACGAGGAGTTATAATGAAAATTACTTACCAAATGAGGCTCTCTGAGCAAGGGCAAGTTTTTCGGCTTCGAGGAAATTATGATAAAATTCGTCATTTGTACGCAACAAACTCGGATCCGCACTCGAATTGTACAGTTCTATAAGCAATAAAATTAACCGTACCTCAGAAGATTTCAGGTGAACCGAATTTCTCATTATAGTCACTCACTGCTTACATCATCCAATATTAGCATTGTCTTCATCTGGTTATAGAGAGATTTTTTATCGACTCCGAAAAGTATCAAGATCGAGCTCTAATCATTAGTAAGAAGAGAGAAACATAAACGATTAGGCTTTTCCATAAAAAAGTTTCAATTTATATTAAATGACATTGAAAGTTAATCATTTATTTGAAAGATGATAAGACAGCAGTTTAAAAAGTTTTGTAGGAGATCATTGAGGTGCTATAAATGCAACTACACTCATTAAGCAATAATCAATCCCGATATTATATATGACTTCTTGAGAGATTTGAATTGCGCAATACGACTGAAGTGCAACTTAAAAAATATATATATAAAATAAAAATGAAACGAATAAATGTAGATCATAATCGTAGTAGGGAAAAAGAAATTTAGAGGAAAATTTGAAGCAAGAAAAATGCAAAATTTTCAATGCATTTAAAGAAAAGAAATTTCAACAACAAGTAACTCGAAAATGAAAAAAAGATTTGCAAGTTAAAAATCAAGAACAAATGTAATGCACATTATTGTTTTCTCTACAACATCACTATCTCATCTAAAAAAAAACCTCAGCTCCAAAATAGGGTACTTCAATTTACATAAAATGCAATTTGTGCATCTCTGATAAATTATTATCACCTTACTTCTTAAAAAAGATACTGATAGCTTTTATGGGCAACATTTTGGGCAATAGTTTCTTGGGCAACAATTTTTCGGGCAATTTTATAGGATAGAAACTTCTACTCTTAAGGTAGTATCAAACGACACACATCAGCACCACTGGCAATAGATGTGAGAACGAAAGTAAATGAGAATGCTTTGAACATTGTTGCATATGAACAATCCCGAACTTCCTACAATACTTGCAAATAAATCTAATGAATACCACAGATGCAAACAACCATCTGTAGTGCCTTTTGATTGATCCTTTAGATAAGGTATTTGGTTCAAACCAACTTGCGATAAGAGATACGATGAGTTGAGTGGTGGCGAATGAGGATGGCGGAGCAGGTCCACATAATGCTAGGCTACCCCAAAAATGTTCATTAATCAATGGCGATTCATCAAGCGATGCCTCATAAGCAGCTAAATCCATCTTCGTTAGAAATCCACCTGAACTTAAGTGCATTAAAAAAGTTAAAATCAAAACCTAAAAATTGATAACAACTGCTAATTTATCATTTTATCTCGAATAAACTCCCTCTCAAGTAAAATTGTTCTTGAGCAACCCTCTCTCCCTCTGTTCATCTCTCTCTTTCTCCCCTTCTCTTTCTCTCTTTCTCTTTCTCTCTTTCTTTTTGTTCCTCTTTTTCTATATCTCCTTCCCTGTCCCTCTTTCTTTTTCTCTCTTTCTCTTCCACTCTCTCTTTCTCTTCCTCGTTCTCTCTTTCTCTTTCCCCTTCTCTATTTCTCTTTCTCTTTCTCTTTCGCTCCATCTCTTTCTCCCTTTCTCATTCTCTCTTTCGCTCACTCCCTCATTCTCTCACTCTCTCTCTGAAATCCTCTAAGAAAATCAATCACTTTCTCAATAAGACTTCCGATAAACTCTTAGGAACTTTGCAACTTTAGTAGTTTTCTATGCAAAACAATAAAGTAATACTAAACAATACTAGTACGATGATGAATTTTTTAGTTTCAACAGCTCGGTGTTTTAAAGACGTCAATGAAGCTCCCTTCTCAGTGCCACTAGTATGGAACTCTGAGAATATTTTATCGTTATCAGCTTTTTGTTATCAACTAATCAGGCAATATATCATCAATTTTATCATCACTATCAGTTTATATATTATCAGTTTTGCAATCGATATAAGCATGTTGAAGGAATATAACTGAATTATGGAAAAGATAGAAATTGAAAAATAGTTTCCAAGTATTATCAATAGCATAAACAAACGCTATACTTTAATGGTGAATTTTTTTGAAAGAACAATTTTCTAAATGAAATACGATGAGGATAGCTGCCTAAGTAATGTAATCTTTCTAAGCGCTTTATAGAGAAGGGGTAAGCGAGAGCGAAAAACGAGAAGAAAAACGAATTCCCCCATATCAACAATAAACCAGTGAAATAAAAGACGGAAAATTCAGGATGGTGAGAGAATTTGCATAAAGCTGGAATATAGATCCCCCTATATATCAATGAGAGATCCACGATTGCCCGATAAATACAATTCACGAACGTTAAAATCTAAAATCATCGAATATGAGAAATAAATAATCTTTTATCTGGAGTAAATTCAGAAAAATTAAAATTTCATTCCGATCCAATGGAGCTTCTGATCAATCAATAATCTATACCTCATTCTCTCACTCTCTCTCTGAAATCCTCTAAGAAAATCAATCACTTTCTCAATAAAACTTCCGATAAACTCTTAGGAACTTTGCAACCTTAGTAGTTTTCTATGCAAAACAATAAAGTAATACTAAACAATACTAGTACGATGGTGAATTTTTTAGTTTCAACAGCTCGGTGTTTTAAAGACGTCAATGAAGCTCCCTTCTCAGTGCCACTAGTATGGAACTCTGAGAATATTTTATCGTTATCAGCTTTTTGTTATCAACTAATCAACGAAATTTTATAAGAAAAAAATTTTGATTACTTGAAATATTTGCGAAAATATAGTTTAGTATTTTTTCCATTCAGAACTCAAATACGTTGACCATTCTTTCCTCTCAAAAATAGCATGAAGTTCCTTTTTAAGATAATTTTCGAAAATTTACAACTACGACATGACATTAGAACAAACAAAAATAGCAAGAACGAATATTGGCTTTTACTTAATACATCATTGAAAGTTCGAAATATCGGCTAGCTGAAAGGTCGAAATGAAAGCACAACGGCTATGCAATTGAATTTCATTAATATACTTATCCAACAATCTATTTATTCTAAACTTTTATTTATTATTATATAATTATTCATTTTGTTAATAGCAATAGACATTCATTCATCTTTAAATGCTCGAAATCATCAAATCAAATGGACATTCAGTTTCTTTACTCGTTATGATTTCATAGCCTGATTACCTGTCCTATTTGATAGCATTATCCGCTTGGACATCTCTATGATGGATTACCAATAGTAGAGTTAATCCTACACCCAATGAAGATCACTTACTCAAATTACTAACTGATATTATCGATGTCTATAGAAAAAAATTCCTATGAAAATAGTTTCGAATCAATGATTTAAAAAAGATCTGAAAACACATTTACGATAAAAAAATTCAAAAAAGTAAACTCACATCATAGTTGGTTCATCAAGAATTGTTTCGCGGTTATACTGTAATAGTTGTTGCATAAATGCCGATATTGGATAACCTAAGTTTAGTAAGTTCACTGTCGGCATTAAAAGATCTTGCCAAGCAATTCGACCACTACCAAAACGTTTAAACGTTGTCCATAATCCATGTAGTTCACCTGGTGTCGCTATTGATTTATAACCTTGAAAATATTTTTCGATTAATTTTCTAAGGAAAATTTTTTTTCTCGTTGGGGAAAATTTTTCACTTCATTCGGAAAATTTACCTTATGGCATTTACTGAATCCTAAGCTAGGTGAAGTAACTAGATAGTTATGGTAGCAAACAGGTAGCGAACTAGATAGCGAACAAAAAAGATAAAGACTAAGAAGATTTGTTTTAAGGGAATTAAGCCAACTTATGTTCTTCAATATTGTTTTCCAACAATTTCAATACAGATACTCGTTCTTTAAATGACCAGAAAATATACTAAAAATGACCAGAAATTATACTACTTAAGGAAATTAAGCCAACTTATATTCTTCAATATTGTTTTCCAACAATTTCAATACAGATACTCGTTCTTTAAATGATCAGAAATTATACTAAAAACATTGTACAGATACAAATTCCGCAAACGTTGAATAAAAACATGACAATGGATGTCGAACAAAAAGAAATGCTTCCATTTAGTTAATTCATATGTTTTGGTGGAAAAAAATTTCATCAATCTAGCAAAAAAAATTCATTCAATCAAAATTGGCCAAAGTGTGCAATAAATTGAGTTCGAATATGATCGAACTTTTAAAAAAAATACCAGAAAAAAACTAAATAAACAAAAAAAGAAAAACAACTATAGATGAAAGTGATAGGAGGAGAATTTATAAAACCAATTTCCCGGATGATAATCAAACTTAAACCACATTCCTCAACCAATTAAAAAAAAGAGAACAAATAAATGCTAAATAGATGGCAAATCATTCAACTGAATTGACAGCTGATAAAGCTCATTAAGTTTATTTTTTTCTTATAAAAAATCATAAAAGAAAATAAGAAAAATGGCCATTCACCTGCGTCACTTCATCATTGAAAGCCAGGTCAGAAAACCCTTTAAATTTTCATAAATTTTTTCATATTTTTTATATTTAGAAAGAATTTTCAGCGTCATTTCATTGGGAAATGTTTTATGGAAAAAAATTCATGTCCGCCTGAAAAGTTATATTCAGATTCTATTCGGTAAGCTCTAAAAGGAAGACGTTTTTAACACCACTAAGCACCCCAATTTCGGTGGACCATTGTGCATAATTTCAGTATTGCGCCGAAAGAAAATCCGACCTCGGGTCATGCTTCAGAAACTCAAGATCTGCTAGATCGAATGTGCCAACGCTTGAGCTTGACCTTTAAGAATGAGGTATCATAATGTGAGGTCGCGTGTTTCCCAACCACGACCAATATAATTTCCTTATATGAACTAAAGTTTCCAGCTTTACCAGATGCCAACAAGACTTTTGACTTCAGGCAAAAACATACAACTATGAGATTTAGAACTAAATGAGCATTCAGTAAACATAATTTGAAACGTTACACTAAATATTTGTTGGATAAATTTTGCTAATTTTTGTGCACAAACCGACTACCGCATCACTGGGATTGGCGTTGAACCAGCTTGCATTTGCCATCTTTGGTGCAGTTTCACGTGCATTCATCGTTATACATCTTTTCTCTTTCCTGAAATTATTTATTTTATTAATGCAATATCCTAGAATATTTCCTCATTTCTCGAATATATATCGCTCTATTCTCTTAAATTTCAACCAATTGTTGTTTATGAAAACTTTTGTTGTCGGAAATTTCGAAAAAAAAAATTTTTTTTTATTTGAGAGCAATTTTTTAAAAGGTTTTTTTTTATTTTTTTTTAAAGCAAAAATATTATATTTCTCAAGATTTTCAAGTGCAATCTTTTATTCAACTATGTTCCCATAATCAAAAAAAAAGTGTATTTTGATATATTCGCTTAAAAACACAATTATTATAAAGATATAACGTAAATCAAAAATTGTATGCAAATGAACAAAATTTAAATAAAAGTAAATAAAAAATTATAGATGTTTTGTTTTAAAAAGATTGGTCAGCGTTTTTCGCCTTTAGGCAATTCATCGGTTACATTAATCGTCAATGCAGAGAAACATTACTTATAGCTCTTCAGGTTGCTGCTCGTTATTCAAGCACTAATTAGACGTCTGAAAAATATCCCACATCTCGAGCGGAATTGCACCGTAACCTTTCGGCAGTAAACCCATATTTCCTATCAAGTGGAAATTACGGTGAAATTATTAAATTTCCTGATTCCATTAAACATATTTTTTTAATATTTTCAACAACACTATTGATAAATAGATATGAATATCAAACATTGAATTGGCATTTGCTTAGCTCTTCCGCCTTCATTCTATGGAAAGTCACTTATACAGATCGTTTGTAAAAGAGATAACTTTCCAGGACGACTAGGTTGTTTTAATCGAATGCGATCGTCACAACGTTGTTCTATTTACCAAATTCTTATATATTTAAACTCAAAGAGGAAAGTAAAGATTTAAATTGAAATGTGAAAAGCAATATGCAAAAATAAGGAATAATTGTGGAAGCGAAAACGGCGCTTATATATAAATTTTTTATCAGCTAAATATATAAGAATATCAAGTTTCATCAATGGCCTCCTTTAGGTCCACAAACCGCATAAATAGAGAGGATGACTCAATTTGTGTGTGATAGCCGAGGGCGAAGAGAAGGAAGGGGAAGGTCGAGGGATGGAGTAGGGGGATAGAGAAAGGAAATAAGTGATAACATACTAAATACTGAAGTAGGTGATCAAAAAAATATTTTTTAACACGAAAGAATGTGCTAACCGTTTATAAAATGTCATAATGAATCCACCACCAAGTCCACTACTATAAGGATTGAGTGCACCGATACATACCAATACAGCAATTGCTACATCAGCAGCGTTTCCACCACGTAATAGAATATTCCTACAATTAGATTCCTTTATTTTAATTATTTTATACACATTGTATTCTATGTGGAAGAAAATATTATAAAATATTAGGAAAATATTTATTAGAGGAATCATAGGCCTTATAGGAAAAAAAAAATCAAACAATGCAAAGCATTAAAATTATCTTCGATAAGATTTTCATTTCAATAGAGATCACTGAAATAAGTCGTCACTATGAATACATCGACTAGTTTTCGATATAATTTTCAAAATTCGATTTTTATCGATTTATGATTTTTCGATCAATAAATTGATATCGATTAATTCTTTTTCCGATTTTTGATCAAATTGATAAGCGAATTTATCGATTAACATCTAGAAATCCTCAAAAATAGCCTCCAGGTTGTTATAAAACAATAATTTACAATAATAAAAAAATTGAAGGTTTGTTTTCGTATACGTTGACTGCATTCACGTTCAACAAAAAAAAAAAAATTCACCTGCCAATTTCACTGCAAATCGCATTATCACACATCACAACAGCATTTTTGAAGCGTAAAAGTGCACTTGTTGGATTTGATATTGGCCATCTCGGTTCCATTTCGACAGTTGTCGTGTTTCTTTGTTGCTCAGATTCTTTGCTACAATTTTGTGGTGGCGTTGAATCCTGAAATTTAGGGACAAAAAATACAGATATTTCCATAGTGAAATTACTACAGAAATGCGAAAATAGAAATCAATTTTCAAATAATTTTTTTTTCAGTGTCTACGCTAATTAGTTGGGTATTAATTTTTCGGCATTCAAAATATGAATATACTAGAAATTTTGAATTCAACTTCTAACGATGCAAAGTTTCAGTTCGGAAAAAGAGGAGCAGAATTTAAATCTTGAAAGGAATGAATCTAACGATCAATGAGAAAAATAAGGTATCTATAACTTTAGGAAAGTGGAGCTTAAAGAACTGGTTTTTCTACAAGGAGAATGAATTAAAGAGAGGTTCGTATTGAAGGGAGGGAGCGGGGGAGGGGGGGGGAGTAACGTTGGGGAGTTTACGGTAGTTGCATATTTCCATTAATCAATCGTTCAAGATTATTTATTTTTATTTTTGTCATTCGAAATCTAGCTATCACAATTTATACTGCCGATTGGCAAACAATTAAATGGGATAATATTCTAGCATAAATATATTAGCCTGAATACTTTATTGCCAATATTTTGGCGACATGCCAAAATATTTACTATTTTTTGAATGGATATGATAAAATATTTTTCAACATAAACAATGATGGTTTAGTATATTTGTTCATCTATAAAAATTTTATAGTGGAATAGCTCAGATATATAATATAGATGACATTTTAATACAGATTATATATATATATATATATATATATATANGTTCCTCAAAAATAGTATCCTTTAAAATTTCGCTCATTTCTCACTTGCGAAAAAATTTCCAATTAAACGATTAGAATAATTTCAAAGGAAGATAAATGAGAGAAAAAAGGAACGACACAAACAACTTGTTCGAATAAACAATAGCAAACATGTGCCAAAGAATAACAGCTGTCATGAAGTATGTTTTTACCTTCCGTTCGTTTTACTAACCAATTTTATAGATTAATAAACCACATATATTTTATACTTCTTTAATACAATATTTTTTCTTTTATTTAATTGAATTATATATTCTCATATTTGAATTGCAATTGTGATATATTTTTATATCTAAATTTTTACATATTTTATTTATTGAATTCATTGAATTTTGCATACTTATTAAATTATAATCGCACATATTTTAATAATTATATTAAATAATGCAAATAATTAATCGAAATCATATTTTAATTACAATGATCGGTCGTGAAAATCTATAAAAAAATCCGTTTCTTTTCGATTAGATCGATGTAACTGACAAAAAAAAAGAAAGAAAAACCTATTGACTTGAATGAAAAATCAATTAGTGTAACTGAAAAACCAATTGATGCAAGTAAAAAAAGCGATCAGTACAAAATACACGTAATTCTATCGATCTTTAAATGTCCATAATTTCTTTTGAAGCTAATGAATCAAAGTGAAATAAAATACAGGAGATCTGCCTATAATATGTATTAAATCGCAAAATATCCCTCATTCGTATTGCATAATTCATGATTTCAAACAATTGAACAAATGAATTTCCATAAATAAATAAGTAAATAAATAAACAAATATATATATATATATATATAACGTTACCTCTATGTACCTTGTTACCTGGATGCACCTGGCGATAACTAGCAAAAAATGCATTAAAAGGATGAGGTGGATTCGCTAATATACAGTATACACGTTTGATAGGTAACGCTTGTTTCAATGGAATCGCTTCAGTAAAGGGTAAGAAGTTTCAATAACCGTGTTTGGATGGCGCATTGTTAACGCGAATAAAGCGACGATAAGCACAAATGAGAGGATACCGAATGCCGCTGTCAACCATGGAAGACCTCTGAAATACTTTTTTATATATCTTTTTCCACTTTTTTGTTAAATTAAAATAAACCTATTTCAGCGTTACAAATGAATTTTCCTTTTCATTGACCAAAATGGATATTCAAAAAAGAACGAAATTATGGACGTATTTTCGAAAAAATTCACAAAAATTTACTCATATATGACAAAAAATATTATTAAATAAGAATATTCCTTCTAAAAATCTATCAAAAATTTAAAATTTAGATTAAGGGTCAATAAGCATATCAAAATCAACAAGGTATATTTTAAAAGACCAGCTAGATTAGGAGAATAACAATAGCCCATTTTTGCGAAGTATAAATCTGTTTTGTCCCATTTGACTCTCTTCGATTACCAACGAACATTAAAACAAAGATTCAATTGCGCAACAGGCACCATAGAATAGGTCATCACAACGACCCCTGAATCAAAGGGGAGAGAAGAAGAGGAAGGAGAAGGGGAGGAGGTGGCCATCAAACTCCGCAGAACTATAATAGAGAAGAGGATTCACCGAAATGGCCCCAATACCTTCTCGTAATGACCGCATACTTTTTGCTCTTCCACCTGGTTGTCATCAAGATAAGTTGCAAGTTACAGCGCGGGAAAGAACTCACCTCCTTCTCATGTACATTATTGACATTGGAGTGGAAACACTATCGTCTGAATCCAAGAACAACGTTGGCATATCTGAATAGGAAAAGTTTTTTTTTATAGTTAAAAATTTCATCATCGAACAACAATGAAGATGCGAAATCATGATAGGATAAAGCAATGGCTGATGAAATATTGGGGGGTTAAGAGGGTAGTGACCACCAACGTCGGGAGTTCAGAGGTTTTTTTTTAAAGTCAAAAAGTTTTTCATCGGTCTTAAACTTTTGCAATTCATCATACGAACTTTGAATAGTAGTTGGCTGCAATTGCTAGATAAAAACAATAGAAATACGCACACATCGTACACAATAAACAGAAGATGATAGCCTAAGTCTGAAAACTTCGATCAAGGAAAAATCATTTCCATCCATGCCCAGAGGCCATTCCCATCAATACCAATACCCATAGGCTATTCCCATCAATACCCATAGGCCACTCTCATCAATGCCCATAGACCATTCCCGCCATTACAATACCCACAGGCAATTCCCATCAATACCAATACCTACAGGCCATTCCCATCAATACCCATAAGCCATTGCCATCAATACCCATAGGCTATTCCCATGAATGCCAATACCCATAGGTCACTCCCATCAATACCCACAGGCAATTCCCATCAATACCAATACCCATAGACCATTCTCATCAATGCCCATAAGCCATCCCCATCCATACCCACAGGCCATCTATCCTAAAAAAACTGAAGTTCATAGAAAAAAGGCGGATCAAATCTTCCGTAAGACAACGTAACAATAAAAAAAAGAAACTTTCTTTGCAATGCTGAAAACGTGAGAGTTAAAGCATTTTAAAGCTTTAAACTGCAACAAAAACGTAACGAAATACACAACGAACGCAATAATAGCGTAACGACGGGAAGCAACAAATGTTCAAAGCGGAAAACAAGAAGTGGTGAGTAATGCTTTAAGGGGCAGCATATCGTTCACAAAAACAAAGCAGCTCTTTCGCGGAGTGACGAATATCAACAATCACTTCGAGTCAAGAAAATTAGGAGTCGACTCCGGATACAGCTTAAATAGCTAATAATAAATATTAGAAAATCGATGGTTCACTTTAGGGGATTTTATAGCGATAAGTAAGCTAATTTGAGTCCTTTAATCAGTTTGAACTTGCGTTTCTATCATATTTTGATACTTTTTTTGCCCAAATAAATTGAATGACTTTTAGAATATAAAGGTACCGTAATTGTAAGAATATCTCAGTGAAACAGTTCTCAATACGAGATCATATCTATCATCGTGGCAGATCGTATCTATCTCCACGTTACAGTAGACTTGCCATACAACATATGCATTTGAAGTTTTTTCCGCTTTTTTTCTGCATGGGAGTACCGTCAGGTTAGCACATGGAGAGAGAGGGAGAAGAAGAAAGAGAGGGAAAGGGAGCAAGAAAGCGAAAGAGCAAGGGAGAAGGAGAGGGAGCGAGAGAGAGAGAGAGTAAGAGACAGGAGTATAACTGTGACGTGCTTCACATGAACTCCCTAACGAGAGTTTTAAATATAAAATAAATTTGTGCATTTTCTTACAACATCCACTAAATCTTTTCATCATTTCCCATCTCGACATTGAAAAGTTTCATTTAAGTTACTAAAACTCCTTTATTAATGCAAAAAAATTAAGTACCATTCCAATTCGATAAATGGTTATACGGTTAAATTTTGATAGATCATAACAGTAGTATACGATATTTCCGATGAATATCGAAAAAAAAGTCATTTTCCGAGAAGATAATTTTTATAGAGGAAGAGTTATTCTCGTTCTAATATTGAGAAATGAGCTTATTGATTTGAAAAGGAAAGATTGATTTAGAGTAATAAGGCACACTCGAATATTTTTTTCGAATAATTTTTGCAAATATTTATTATCAATAAAGCATTACCACGTTTTGGGATAGTATTATCGTCTTCAATCGGCTCCATAGTTCGCGCCAATAGTCGCCCATCTTCACGACTTACAGAACGTTGCATATAGCAACTTGTTGCACCATCCAATAACAATCTAAACAGAAAGAAAACAAACAAAAAACAAAAAACAAAAAATAAACAAAACAAGAAAAACCTCATGCATTCCACTTAAAATCTATTATATATAAAAGCATGGCGGAATTTGGAATTAGTAAAGGAGTACTGAAAATGCGTTGATATTTAACAATTTAATAATGGGCTTAGCGTCGTTATGCATCGACTTTGACTCACATCTGCATAGCATAAGAAATATAAGTATAAAAATGTAATACATGTATAATATTTGATATAGACAGAACATACTTTAAAATGAAGCATAACAAATTGCAATAAAATGCCAAATATATTGACGCCTATTCGAAAGATCTAATTTCGCTGAAACGCGTAGATGATATTAAGTCAATATCTGAAAAATCTTGCGACATATACCGGAAGATCTATACACAGCCTTAAAATTCCCTCATTTATCTCTTTATATATGCCTGGCAATTAAATAAGACAGCAGTTATAAAAAAAAACATGCATGATTCAATCGCATATTAGCTGAAAATAATCAAAAAACACAATACATCTCTTCAGCAACGATAACAACCTTCTTAGTCTAGGCATTTGCCTCCACCTACAGAGAGGATTTGCTGACCTTATTGACAGTTATCGACAGCCGGCCCTATTGACAACCGCTTAATTTTGATAAACTTCTAATTTGCAATTCTAGTACCCCATCAACATCCTCCATATTTTGACAAACACCTACACTCTTTTCCTAGTAAGTTTTAAGATAATTGAGCAACACGGTGAACGATGCAGCAGTGGAGAAGAGCAATTCAACGAGAACCACTCTATGGTTCAATGAAAGAACTCGTTCTGCACACATTTCAGCAACAGCCTTCAGAGTGGCGCAACATCGACAGACAGGGTGCTAATTGGCTGCCATCAGGCGAATCTTCACTATGTACTCTCACATTCATCCACCAGATATAAACCTTTAATATTATTTGCTTTATCAATTATCCACCAAAAATATTTATTAAAATAAAACTAATATATAAAATAAAAAGCAAAAAAAAAAACAAACCCGTAACTGCAATCGTCTGAATTTCCACGAAATATTTGCTATTGAGATTCGACAATCGTCACTGACTCAATCATAGATAATCGGCAAACAACAGATGTCATATTCTCAACAGGTCGCCCCGACAGCATTTTGGCACGAATGGCACCACCTCAGCACCAACGAGCATCATGAACTCCTTATGCCCGAGACACTTCATGACCGGACCGCTCACCGCTACGGTTCGAACCGACCTACCCACGAAACGGACGACACCTCAAATGATGAGCTAGAAGCACAATGGTGTCCTGTGAGCAAACAAACTCTCCGTTCAGAGGCACCGATTCTTGCCTCAAGGCATTCGTAGAGAGTTTGCTCTGCCCTACGACCGTCGTTTTCTTGCTCTTCCCAAAGGCAGTTGATCTACGATTTATTGATCACTCCTTACAATTTCAGCCTCAATTTTGCTAAGCCCTTAGAGTAGCCTGATGATACGTCCATCTAAACGTCTGCAAAAAATAAATAAATAAATAAATAAATAAAAATAAAAAATAAAAAAATAAAAAAATTTAAAAAATTCTAGATCTAAAACGAAAAAATATTTGATCTTCGAATGTGATGTTTAGTTGCAACGAAAAAACGCTGTTGTATTCATGCTCACATTAAACATACTACACTACTTTCTTCTGCACAAAATTTTTAAGAAGTTCTGAAGTTTCGGAGAGATTAAAGATCAACCAATTATAATCTTAGTTGTAAACATATTTATATTAGAGACACCATTTAAGCGATATATAAACATCAGGTAATCTAAAGGCAGAAAATAATTCAATAATAGTGAAAATTAACTCATAGCGTCAATTCACTTATATCTCAGCTATAGTTTTTGTATTTTCTTAAAACAATTCTTACTTTAAGGTATGAACTCAACAAGTTCGCGAACTCCCCAACCACACTCTTTTGAGGTAAAGAATTCATAAACCTGAGGTGAAACACACACAACTACTTTAAAATTTAATAAATTGTATGCAATAGGCATACAACTTCAACGTAACCTATCTAGCGTATCTCTTATGTGTACATTACGAGCAGAAAATATGTATGTACTTTCGCATACTTTTCAACAACACTAACCGTTCGCATCATTTAGGTGTCATTTCTCTATCACGTCAAACCATTCGTTACATGTTTATAAGTCACGAGCTTCTTTTTTCTTTTTCTTTTTTGTTTTTCAACAATTTCAATCAATTTATGCAAGTTTTTTTATCTTAAGAATTAATATCGTTTAAGCGTTACGTATTACACTAATTTGACCTTATTTGAATATGTAAATTACTCTATATCGTTGTGGTGTTGTCGCTTTCTTCCTGTTATCCGGCAATCGAGCATCAACGTAAAATTGTTGCCTGAATTGGATTTCAAAACAATGCTCGCCTTTGTTGTCGCATATATATCGCGCTTTATTCTGCAATTTGAATAAAACTGCATATTGGTTAGGACAATTTTTACAAAGTACATATAACCTGGTCGAATTATATAAAGAAAATACTAGAATATCCTTGTGAACAAATTAGAAGAAAATAGATTAACGCCTTAGGCTATGCACCTCTTATGGATTCAAATTTCGAAAATACCGGATTTCCGCTATCATATCAATTTACAAACACACACCTACGAATACGGTATAAGACAGTAGTTTAGTGGTCAATTCAAAGAAATTTATGAATTCTATTGCTATATTAGAAAATTGAATATTTTCATAGAACAAGTAAGAGACAGCTGGCTAAAAATTAATTTCTTTATTATCTAAAATTTTTCGTACTAAGTGATCAGTATTTTTAAGGTTGTGCCCTATAGCTTGCTGACGAAATAAGCGATGAGCTGACCGAACAGCAAAAGTTTATCTACCTGAAAAATGTAGAAGTACTCCTTAATGAGTTATATTAAGCCTCTCAAAGTGTAAAAAATGTCGACACTTGTATTGCTGAAGAAATAATATATATTATATATATATATATATATATATATCTGAAAAAAAGCAATGCTCGATTGATCTGAGATGGACAATGATCGTTGCTATACATGTGGCATATATAGAACACGCTGAAAGGTGATTCGTCATTTGCACAAGCGTTAATGTTTGCTGAGTTGCTCAGTATTGTTACGCGTTTCATCAACGCTTTTCATCTTTCAGTGTTCATTCGTTGAATGTCATCAGTCATAACGAATATTTCTATTATTTACTTTCGACATTTTTAGGTAGTCAAATTCTTTTTCCATTAACTTTAGGTTTTTTTTTTAAATTTTTCCAATTTTAGGTTTCTTTTTCAATTTACTAAATTCAGTATATAATTAAAAATATGTATAGATCTTAACAATACTCACATCCATGAAGTATTTTACCCATTGCAATGTTCAATAACCGCATGATATTTGCTGTTTCTTTTATGATTTTTAGCTTTCTTGATTTTTAAACGTCTATATATTTAGAGATTATTCGAGTTTTAGAGGTTTGATCAGTGTTCTTTTTTTTGGTATAGGATGGAGAAATGTTTATCTTTGCATCGTTTTTTTTTCATATATTTTCAACTTTAACAAACAGCTTTTAAATAGTGCCACTTTGAACAGCTCATTGAAGCATTCTTACTTTCCTATTGATGATTGGTCCGTAGCCAAGGTTACCAAAATTGTTATATTGATTTGAAGCCTGTGTTGAGCTTTATCGAAAAGAAAAGTTTTTTTTATTTTTTTAAATGTTTTTTCAAACATTGAAGAATTTAGGGGAAAAGATTTGAAAAAAAAACTTTCATTCAAGTTTGATAAACGCCAGTGAGATTATTCTGGATAAAATGGATAATTTGGTGGCATCACGAAATATACGCATAAATGAAGCATGGAAATTTTAACGTTTCACGTTTTTTGCACTTCCAGTTACGGATTCTGCGGATTCCTTCTGATATTGGGCTGAAAAACTGAAAAATTTTCATCAATTTCTCATATTATATATGTCTCGTAGTTGCACGAATAGATCCTATCCTGCATTTTATGTTAAATGAAAGCCTATGATAATACTAAAAGCTTATCTTTCATCACTTATCTTACTTTGGAATAAAAAACCAAGTCATTTCATGTTGGACGATAGTTATGACGTATCTTACAAACGGAAATAGTATGTTAAGTTTATTTTGCAGTGATAAGCTGATAATAAGATTAGTTCTTCAATTATGATATCATTATTACTCAGTATTACTCAATAGGAACTATAATTAGTACAACAAAACCAATTGATTACTTAATCCAACGCCACTATAACTTCGTCCCACTGAGAGTAATAGTACGCAGTACTAATACAGGAATATTTATCACTATATTCATTACTGCTTAGAATTATATGTGTTAATTACTATCATAGTGAACATCACAATAATGCGTACTTAATACTGTCATCACTATAATCTACTAACATCATATATATATATATATATATATATAAATATATATATATATATATATATATATATATGCACTGTATGTCCACACTTTGCTGCATTAAATTAAAATGGGCATATATGTTGCAGTTGATTTTATTGAATTCTCATAGTTCATTCGAAATTAGAAACGATACGGAAATTTTACCTTCAGTTAACACGTTTTTCAGGTGATATTCATTCGACATTCTTTCTAGGGGATTTAATAGTTTTGAGGCCGGAAAGTTAGATGCTTAATATTGATTGCATCTTACACCTTCCTCATTTAGGAGTCGTCCACTTGTTGACATGAATCCGCCCTCACATGCTACCTATTTCTCTAATTATGAACCTTTTAAAGGGATTTACTTCCGTGTATACTTGTCATCTCCATTTATCTTCCTCTGACGCTCGTTCTATATTAATTAGTAAAATACCTTAATTGAAAATTCTTATACGTTGAAAACCTTATCAATCTGATGTGATAAGATAAAAACTGATATGATAAGGTAAAGAAAAAGTGATATTGCAATGTGAAGCGTAGGTGTATAAAATTGACTTTGCGCATAAAGTTTTAATACTCACGTACGCATGCTCGATCGATGCTAACGTCTTCTATTATATTGAGGCTTTAGTTGTGTGCAATATACAACACATCGCACCTCATATCCTTACATCGCGATATGTACACGTTTAATAAATTTCTTTCACGTGTCGCCTCACGTAATACGTGTGATTTGACGCATTTAAATTGGAAGAATACAATGATTGTGAAATGCCATTTCCTATTCTTTATATTTCCATTTTCAACTACGTTGAGGCACTTTTCTAGGAAAAAAAATTTTTTTCTCTTTTTAAGAGATTACTATTTTTTTTCAACGTTACAATTTTTTACGCAAATTTTTTTGCATATGGTAAACGTCAGTGAGAATTATTTTTGCATATGATTGGTGCAATCGATATGTTAAATTAATATCTCTATCTTTTTAAGAATTAAGCATTTTATTATGCTTAAAAAAATTTACATAATGCTTTAAGGATAAAGCAAATGAGTATCGATTAAATAAATTCAGCACTATTTAAATACTTGCTCATGAAACGTGTCGACATAGATTGCGATTCGAAATGCAAACCGTCCCATTTAGATATTTATTTATTCAATGCTCGGAATTCGCTATCGCGCAGCCGTGTGTCGCATTGTGGGTTGGCTTGTGCGCGTTGTCGTGCTTCTTGTTCCATTTTTTTTCGATGCGCAATGGCATCGGCTTCGTCGTTTGCTTTAAATGATTTTCTTCGATGGCTAGTGAATTTAATAGGCATTTTTAAGCAAACTTTTTTTTCAACTTTGAAACTTTCTCACCTTTTATTTATATGCACCTAACTAGATAAAGTACAATTTGTAGGTGAATAAACTCACTAAGGTTACAGAAGTAGTTCAGAGTTCAACATATAAGCCATTTAAGGAATGACGATGAAATTTATTGAATATAAACCATCTAGCGTAGGTGGTCAATTGCTCGTAATTTCATCATACTTATTTATTTTCAGTACTATTAAAACTTGAAGGTAGCACAAAATTTGCAGTGAAGAGTTTTTTTTTTCTAAACTAAAGATCTAGACATAGGCAGTCGACTGCCTGGAAATGCGCTTTTGTTAGGCACTCATTATTGTCTTCAATAATAGCGACAGCTATTTGAATGATAAATAAAATCTAAATGTGCATATTTTCAGTCGCATTTCTAGTATATTTATTCACCTTTTAAATCAATATTTGTGGCGGTTTTTTGCATTTTATATTTTTGCATTTTTGCATTTTTTTTTTGCATTTTTTGCATTTTACGTTCATTCATTCGGCGCTTTCAACTTGTAATCTGGAGAAGTTTATTTAAATGTTGCTGCAACAAATTCATTTATTTATTTAGTATTTATTTGATTATTTATTTATTTGTTTATTATTTATTTAGTCAATTTAAAATAACCGAGCTGATTTATTGAATTTATTTACATCTTTCTAAATAAATCAAGAAAATTAGGTAAGGCTCATCGACAGAATTCTGATTTGGATTATTCAGGGCGTAGATGCTGAATTTGATATTGGATCTGAATTTTCAATTGATGGAATTTGTTTTTTTCATTGAATTTTTAAAAAATTTTATCGATTTGAATTGGATTGAATCGCAATATTTTTTCAAAAAATTTGGTTTAAATAAACCTAGCTGATATATAGAAATATAAAAAAATGGGAAAGAATTCCTCGACCAACTGAATTTTTTTGACTTTGAAAATCCTCCCATCGTTTTTCTTTCTTTTATTTTGATCAAGTCATTAGGCATCACATCTATTCGGATGCCCTATTATGTATGTGTTGACTGCATCGAATGACGTGTGCCATAACATGACTTTGTACTTATACTCGCTTATAACTTTGTACTTTAATATATAGATCAAAATATGATTAAATCGGAAAATCGATGAAATAAAAAAAGAATAATATATAAATAAATGAGGAATGAAAATTATTGATTATTGATCAGTGATCTTTATTGATTGCGTAATTTTGCATTATTATTCATTCAGCTGTCAACTTGATCTATCGGTCGATTAACGTCGTTGGAGATTAAATGCAAAATATATTTTACTAATAAAAATATTGTTCTTTTTTCCAAAAAAAGAAAGAATACATTTACATATATTTTGCGAGGAATTTTTTGAAAAGTTTATATATTTCTTCGCAGTTAATATATATTTTTTTTATTTATGCAAATAAAGTCATCAAATATGATCGTAATTTTTACAGAAACTATAAAGCGCATATCGCGCTTTCTCTTCTGGTATGTTTTTTTGCATTGATTTCGAATATTTATGCAATTTCTATTCGATTGTGATTGAGCAAAGAGATTAATACTTTTTTTTTTGCGATGCGTCACAATTCTTATTTATCTATATTTTTGCTCGATTTCAGGTAGAGGTTAGATCTCAAGGTTCCATCTGGGAACGCTACCTTCTGGATTCAAATAATGGACACCGAAGCAACATTGGCAAAGTATGCGGGTTCAGAGATGCGTATACCACCCTTGGGAGCACTCTTCGAGCCATCGTTCTATGTTCCATTTATTGCTTTCTTCGTCCTCTTCTCTATAATTGGCTATATCGTACGAACATTCGCATGGCGAAACTATTCTGGATTCAGGTAATATACATTTTATGGATCAATGTTTAGATGTTGAGAAAATAGACCCTCTTCGACTTTAAGTATTGAAGCGCGCACTTTAAGAATGAGGATCAAAGCGTGGGCATTTTTTTTACCACCAATACCTGTTGCATCTGTGTTCGGTACAGCCGACTGCATAATTAGTTGCTATCAACGTTTGTGAATACTAAGGGTTGTTAAATTTGTCAAGTTTTTTTAAAGATATAAAAATTAATATTTAGTCAATCATTGCAAAAAAAAAAGTAGAGCTATGTATTTTTTGCATGAAACGTTTTTTTTTGGAGTCATACTTTTCGAAAATATACGAGTAAACAAAAGAAAAGCTGACTGATAAGAACAAATGCGTACAATTATCATGTTAACGCTGAAAACAGTAATATTCTTCGCAATAAACAGCCTTATTATTTCAGCAAAAAGTATTTAATAGATTAAAAAATGTAGCAAAATTTCTTTTCTAGGCAATATCGTCTTCGTAATCTCACAGTTTGTCTTATTCATTCAATCATTAGTGGTGGCTTTACGTTTTCATTTTTACTTCTATATCCTGAGGTGATGTTCAACGATACTCTTTATTGGTATAAACCGTGGTCCACTTATATACCAATCCTCTCGATGGGTAAGTTCATATTTATACTCGACTACCTTTGTAGGTAAGCTGTAAGTTTTTATGTGATCCCTTCCCCTCTTCCACCCATCTCTTTTTGTGGCAAGCATATCTTAATTGCCAAAGCGTTAACTGTAAGGTAATAAACTAAAGTACCAGGTGAAATAATTAAGCAATATTCTTTTCAAAAAAAAACATCCTATAATAGTGGCGCACCTCAGATTTTCTAAAAAAATTTTTTTTTCATAAATTTCCATCGTTTCATGCAAAAGGAAGCATTTTTTCAGTATTTTTATTTTACTGTTTCATTCAATCAACATTCTCATCATAGAAATAAGGCATTAAGTGCTTCTTTCAAAGAAATCTAATGGTAATGATACTGTAACAAGTGATGATACTGGAATAAATGACGTCACTCTTTCAGCTAAAATATTTGAGATACGATTTTAAATAACAATTTTACCCTTCATCATGTCAAACTAATATATTTGATTAAAACTTTATAATAATTTCTTCGAATTTCTGTACTATTTCTGCAGTGAATTTTACCATTGTTTATTTCTATTTCAATCTTATAAAAATTTTCATCCATATTGCTTTCTATATTGTTCCAATATAGCCTAATTTGCCCACTTAATATTAAGTTATCTAGCCTAATACGCCTACTTAATGCTAAATTCATCCTATTATTGCCGGTAAGGCGGATATTTATGTGAATTATTTCTATTAGCTGAATGTTTGAATATTTTCAGCATATTTTGTATGTGATGCAATTGATATGTTAAAACATGAGATATCAAGATGGACTATTGAACTATTATTGCATCATGCTGCAAGTATATTCGTATTCGCTTGTGCGGTATTGCCACATAAATTTATTCCATATGCTTATTGGGCATTACTCATGGAAGTTAATAGGTAATTTCAATTTTAATAGGTAATTTCAATTTCAATAGGTAATTTCAATTTTAATAGGTAGTTTCAATTTTAATAGGTAATTTCAATTTTAATAGGCAATTTCAATCAATAAAAACACATAATGCGCTTTTTATTTGTAATTTTGTCTATCACATCGGTGAAGTAAATAAACGCTAAGAAATTTAGCCCAATACTTCTCCCCTCTCATCAGTCCTGTTACTCGAATCAGTTTATTTTCAGTATTGCATATTAGTCGCATAATTTGAAACGTCGTTCATCCAGGGATACGGATTATATCCACTAGGTTTTATTAAATATTGCCTTTTGAATTCATGAGGTAAAACTACAGGGTAGGTGAAAGACATACGCAGATGCATACAGACGTGCTTATGCACAGACGGATACATACATATACATAGATGCACACATACATATGCACAGGCGCATACATACATACATATGCACAAATGTCGCGTCGTCAAATACACAGTGGAAAAAAACGCTCAAAAAATATATACAGATACTAGTTTTTGAAGTGAACATAGGCTCGATTGCTGATTGCAAATTGAGCATGAACAGTGGAAATTTTTTAAGAGAAATTTTGAGGAAATTTAAGAAGTTATATTACTTTGATGAAAATATAAAGTAATCTCAAAACTTTTTAAGGGGAAAAAGATTAACTTAATAAACAAGAAAACAATGCATAAAATTAAACACATATCATTCATAATTACTTTCGTATTGAGGTATTCTTTAAGTAATATTTCTAAATATTGTTTATAAAGGCAAATAAAAATGTTTTATTATTGCGCATTTCTTTGAAATTTTTTTCTGTGGTATTTGCGAATTTTAATTCATATACATAGAGGGAGAAATGAGAAACGCTTATCTTGAAGTTATTTCTGTAAATATTTTACCTAATATTAATGACCAAAAATAGGCTTTTATGAAAATAAAGTTTATTATTTTTTATGTATTTCAATTGTTAATAAAAATCCAAAAATTTTTATAGCATTTTTCTACATATGCGTTCGCTTATGCAAATCATCGGCAATAATGTGACAAAGAGAGACGTCTATCGTATGGTGCGATGGCTCAACTTTATGACGTCAGTTATTATTAATCCATTCACTCATATTTCCCTAGTTTTAAAGATTTCAATAATCATTTCCTTGCATTTATTTGCTTTTTTTTGCTTGAGAAAAAGATTCATTCTGCGCACCTTGCTGCAGCTCTTGCCGAGCTCAAATATTGCTCATTATCCTATCTTTTTCTTGCAGAAAGGCAAACGTCAATATGTGCATTCCTCAAGTTCTATTAAGTAATTATTGGCCGATAGAGAATATATATATATATATATATATATATATAATAACATATAAAGATATCGCTATGCCTATAATTTGATTCTGTAGATGCGAATTAGCAAACAATCCAAAAAAAAAACGCTTCATTTTCATTCCTTCATCGAATTCGCTTATTAAGCTTTGTTAACTTTGGATTTTCCTATCAAGCAGTAACATAATAAATGCGGCTTATCGATTACCATCTGTATTGTTTTTTGTGAATTCGATTACCTGTATCGTTCATAAGGACACTTAATTTAATTACCTTTATCGTTTATAAGGATGCTTAAAACTATTAAAATAAAACTTTTTATCACTATAAATGCAATAAGTCACCTTTCTTTTTCAGTTTCGTCATTTTCCGTTTCGCTGTACAAATATGGCAAATAAATTGGGCATGGCAACATCGTCATCGTATTCATCTCTTCTATATGTTCGTTGCTATAGTGGGTGGTGGATTCTTTTTGGTAACGAATACGATTCTTTTTATACGTATACTTGCATCGGATGGATTTCTTGGTGAATATGCTAAAAGTCATACAGCTATTCATAGGTATTTTTATTTTTTTAAAATGAATATTCTCTTATGTAGGCTCGGCAGAAATAATGGAAAAAATTTCAACAAAGTAAAACATTGAAGACTTTTCCAGTTAATTTTATAGAAAGCAGGTGTGGTATTTCTTGGTTGCTCATTATGACTGCTTCATGGTGGTCTTCCAATGAAGCTACAAAAAACAGTAATAAAAATAATGATATTCAGTAGTCCACAAATTCATTATTCATATTTCTTCTGCTTTACCACCGACAGGTAGCAGCTCACCTCTCAGGTAAATCTTAAATTCACTTTTCAAGTGAATTAGAAGTGAATATCAACATCTTTCGTTCATTTCCTCGCTGCATCCCGCATAAAACAGCTGTTTTAGAATCGATTTTCCCGGCAAGATTGAGGCTTTAAGGCTTAATTTCCCATAGAATAAAATCATCTTGAACGCGATCATTTCTAAATGGATCGAAGTTCATTCAAAATTTTTCCGTCACTGACATCGAGTATTGGAATAAACATTAGATTTATCTTCGATATATTGGATTTATTTTTGATGTACTTATCTCATATTTCCGAGAATTTATTCACAGCTGAAATTTTTGAAATTTTGAATTTTTTAAAAGAATATTCATGCAGTTAAAATTCTATCCATCTCAATTCTATTCATTTAAAGTGCTCAGAAATATCCTGGAAGTATTAGATTCAATGATTTATCCAGAAAGCATTGTCCAGAATACTATTTGTTGATTATGTTTATGAGATTTACATTAACAATTACTATGGTATTATCTTTTCATTATTTTCTCTATAAATTTATTTCTAATAAAGTGTAAAAAAAGAAATTATGCTTTCAATAAGAGTATGCTTCTATATTGCAGGGATACACAAGGATCGTCAGTACGAATAATGCAAGACACGAAGAATAGCTAGGCAATTTTTATATTAATGAATCTTTCATTCTTCTATATTTTATTGATTTTTTTTTTTTACATCGATGAAGAAAAACAATTCCAAAAATTTTTTATTCCGTTTTTAAAAAAAATGAATATCATAACGTTTAGTAATTGCAAAAAATATTTATGTTTATGTATAGATTTGCTTTATGTATCCCATGTGATAATGATCTCTCTATTATTATTGTTAATCACATCAATACTACTTGCTGATGATGGTTTCGTTTTATTTTCATTCAATTAGAAATGATATTTAGATTGTTGATATCCAATATGCAATTTCTTTTTTTCGCATAATACAAAATCGTGAAGTGTTATACTAATCTACGAGGATCAAATTAAGAGTTGTACTGGTCACACCGTATAGAGAATAACGGATGTTATATTCTATATTGTTATACGCATCTATGACAGTATTCAGTTATCAATTTCCCTAAAAGAAAAGTAAATTTTGAGGCAAATGATTGAATAGTTTTAAAAAAATTTGATATAGGATAATTCACTTCGGTGCAAAATTTCGCTGAACCTCTTGGGAACTTTTAATTCACGGGGATTAAGAAAGATTTTTTTAATTTCAAAAAACTGAAATCCATTCCTCTATAAACACTAGATGATAGCTGATTTTCTCACGCAATATAATAGTGCAAAAATGCAATTCAACAATAGTATTGCATGAAATTTTTTGCAATACTCATTGATTGCATTGCATTAATTTTCACTAATTAAGTAAGGAATTATGTGTGTAACATCTAGTTGAATTTCTGTTCATTGTTTTCTTATCATTGAGATAATCAAGCTTTTTTTGCGATCAGTGCTTTCAGTGATAAGCTTATTTTAGCTTGATTGATTAGTTCGCTTATCTTTTGCGTTATTGATAAGAAGTATTTCTTTCATTTCTGTTTTTTGTGATTTATTGCTATTATGCTCAAAGTGACAATTTATAACACGTGTATGTGCTATAATTTTCAACATATATCTTTTGCCTTATTATTTGCGCTGATTTTTTAAATTTTAGTCTATGTTTTTGTTGTTTTTCGAGAATAAGTGCTATAATAGTCTTATCACTAATGGATAAAACATTAAATCATCAGCAATTCGCTTGAGATTTTGTTTTCTGCAAAATAAGAAAAAAGCTTTGATTCAATAGATGCAACATCAGGACAATGAAATAAACGAATATAAATCAAGGCAGAAATAAAAGCAGAAAAAAATCTGCTGAATTTACCAACTAATGTTGTACTTGCGGACATTGACCGCTGACTTATTTCAGGATTTTTCCATAAAAATTCTGATATCTCATCTTCGCCGCTTTGAAGGATGAGTAGGAAAAGGGAACATAAAAGAGGTGTAGAAATTGTGATAGCTATAATAAAATGAGAATAGAACTTGCTAGATAGACTTTTCCCCGTATCGTTAGAATGATTTTAAATTTCTCTCGAAGAGGATTTATATTTAATTCATTTTTTTTTGTAATGATACGTTTTCATGAGTTATCATCTATAAACAATGAAAATAAACGATAAAATTATGTTAAATATGGTCGTATGCGAAGATGAAGATTCCTTTGCACTACACATCCAAGTGAAAATAGGTCATTGTTGTGTGCTATAATCTCCAACAATGTCTATGCCACCTTTCTTTTGATATTTTAAAATGTTTGATTCTCAATTCTATGACATTTTTGTCAAGAATCATACAAAAACTTGTCAATACAATAATATATAGCAAATGTGTGACGTTATATTTTATATTCTCATCTACTCTACATCTTTGTCAATTTTGTTTTTCTATGTTTGCCGATAGTTTTCAATTGGAATATTTTTGGCAAAAACCTGACAAAGTAATTTTAGAGGTATGAGAAACTTAACAGGTCAACTTCGATGAGGAAATAACGATATGATAAAATAAATAAATTTATCTATATGAGAAAAGTGCTGAGATTCAAATGTGGTGAAAATGCGAGGATTTGTATGATATTTGCAAAACTGCAAAGAGTTATTAACAACGCGATAATCAACCAATTATTGGAAAAGATATTGCCTAAAAAATTGCACTCGAATTGATTGAATATTTTCCTAAATATAAGATTACAATATTTGCATATAATGCCTAAGATTATTGCATTGAAATTCAACGTTGAATATGGAAGAAATTAATTTTCAATAATTTTAGTTCAATGAATTGCATTGAATTTGTTTAAATCACTTTATAGAAAGTGAAGTGATAATTTTGCGTTTACGCTGAGAGTATTTGCAATTAATAAAGTAATGAATTTTAATTATGCAATTGCAAACTTTGATAAGATGTTGCAATCATCGACCTCCAATATCTTCAGATGAACAAATCGCTTTCCCCGTCTGCCTCCCCTCACCCCTTCCCTTCACCGTCCCCCTTGGCAGAGTGTAAGCAATAAGAAATCGATAAAGATTATCGATACATATACAAAGACCCAATGAACATCTTCAACGATGACCTAACAGCGGCAAATGCGCTATTTGACCTAAAGAAGGAGGTCAGCGACCAAAATATAGCACGATTTTGCGCTCCGTTCAACAACTCTAATACACTTTGCTCATTTTATCGTGCTTCCGTATTATATTTTCTCTTTTCATTATATTTATATATATTCGAGCAACAATAAAAGAACGAAATTATACGACGCGATAAGATTCAAAATGCCATATCGAAGTCTGATAAAATTCACCGGAAAAGCAGTGGAAACTAATTCCCAGTAGTCGTCGACCTTTCCTCTCTTCTTTCCTCTCACCCCCCTCCCCTCCCCCGGGGGGTCAATTACAAAGTTTAATACTTCTAGGTTGATATAAAATTTCCATCTATGCTATTATGAATATAACTTTCGTCTAGCGACGAAGTGAACAATTCAATTCGATTATGATTTACGTTAAAGAAGAAAGGAAATATAAAAATTTTAAGCGTTATATGCAGAATTTCAGTGCATAAATATAGCTAATCGGAGAGATGATAAACAATATAAAATCGTTGATGATATTATCACCTCTTCTCTCTTATTAAATTTTCTAAGTTTTCCATATCATTCTCAATCAAAATTTACATTTGTATAATAAATATAAAAAGTTTCTTTATCACCTTAAAAAAATAAATTAATTAATCGAAAGTAAAACATACATAATTGTGGATCGCTATTTTGATCATTATAAATGCAAATTCGCGTGGGTTACAATAATAAAGGTATTTTTGAATATTCATCTTCAAAATAAACAATATAAATTATTAGCACTAGCAAAATTTATTGCTCGAATCGGCGTAAAACTATTCAAACTTTTCGAATTCGACTGTTTTATTCTATTGGTGATCAATGATTAAGTTTCGATAAGCGGAAAAGGAAAGTTCTATAAAATTAGAATTTTTATGGATATACGAATATCATTCAGAAGCAATGAGAGGATTATGAAGGTAAACTAGAACTACTTTTATCTCATCTTTGTGTTTTCTATAATAGACACTCTTAAAGCGCCTAATTATTACTGTTTTTGTGTAGTACTGATTATGGACCCACCTTAATACGCCTTTGAATTGGGCGGGCATATTTATACGAGAATATACTTCAATATAATTGTAGACTTGAGAGCGTTTTGCTCTTTCTTGTTGTTCATGCTCATATACTTTTGTATGTTTTCTCACATTGGGACATTAAAATAAATTACTGATATATAAACAGATGGATTTAAGTAAATGAATGAGTGAATAAATAAATTAATTAATAAATTAATTAATTAATTAATTAATTGATTAATTAATTAATTAACTAACAAATAAATAAGGCGTCCAGCTCAAAATGACTACATTTTAATATTACATTGAAACTAGCTAGTTCAGAAGTCTCTGACTTACGTATTACTAGGCTGCTCAAATGTTTCGCAGTTATCTTGCAGATTCTTGGCATTTTTGTGAGCATATTATTTCCGTAGAAATTTTCAGTTTATGAATGCTTATGTGCTAAGTGTATTATCTATAGGTACACTTCATGCAACGAGTGTAGATCATCGAAGAGCTGCTTCTATGAAAATCATACCGCAAATGACCAATGATGACCAAAGATGACCACAGATGACCACTCGGAACTTATTTTACGCCTATTCATGATTCACATTCAAATTCTAATTGAAAAATTCTCTCTCATTAATGACTCATAAGTTAGATTTGTCTCGTATGATTCAACTCAACGATTCCCACTTAACTTTTTCTTTTACCAAAAAAATGTCGACTAAATACGTGCGGGAAGAATTTCAAAACGATCAAAATAGTGGAGTGTTTTATCTGGAAAATAGTCGTTGTTTTGTTTTTTTTTTCATCAAATATTTGCGTAGGTTCTCTCTTATCGCTATCTAAACATGTCAACACAATTCTTTATTTATCTAACAAATGAAGAAAGGCAAATTTGAATTTAAATAAATAAATAAATAAATATATATATATAAATATATATACATGTATATATATATATATTTATAGGTAATAAGTAGGTAATAAATAGAAGTAATAAGTATAATTCGCTATGCTAAAATATTAAATATTCAAAAATGAATTTAATGCAAAATTATGAAACATCCTAAAAGAGTCAAGCCAAGCGGCAAAATTAATTTATGACATTTGTATGGAATTACTTATATCTTACTATTGCTGAAGTCTTTATTAAGATAAATGAATTCTTTTTCTACGATAAAAGGATGATAAAGTGAATTGAATAATAGCTGAAACGAATAATCCTGTGCAAAATCCAAAAATAGATTTTCCACTTAGATTATTTCCTATTTTGAGTTGAACGAAGATAAATATTCATAGCTATATTTAATAAGATACGTGCTATAGAGGTCTTTATAAGTACTCAAAGTATCATTACTATAATGTGGAATTATTCAAATTTTTAAAAAATGAGAAAAATTTCAATATATTCAGCTATACTTCAATTGAAATGCCTCATAATAATTTCTATACTCTATTGAAATGAACATATTCCTTTTTCAACTATATTTGTTGTGATCAACTCTTAATAAAAATACAAATTTGTTGAGTGAAGAAAATCTAAGCAAAATTCTTGAGAAACCGATACAATACACTTATTGGCAATCTATTTCAAAGATTTGAATTAATTTCATCTATCTTTTCTCATAAATAAATCTCTCTTTGTTGAATGTTTTCTTCTTTATTGACCTCATTTACGAAAGAAACGACAATGAATTTCTTTTTTTTTGTTTAATTCAATTAGATGTACTGTTTGCAATTTCGTTTCTTTTTTGTAAAGTGGCTTATGAATTGTAGCATTCTTATATTGAAAAAAAATTTATGTAAATTTTCTAAAATATGCTGAATCGCATTGAAAAGTATTATGCAAAATTTCTAAAATATGCTAATTCTCAATGAAAAGAATTATGCAAATTTTCTAAAGTATGCTAAATCTCATTGAAAAGAATTACGCAAATTTTCCGAAATATGCGAAATATCATTGAAAAGAATTGCGATAATTTACGCTAATTTGCATAATAAAAATTCTCTCATAAAGTAAATTATGATGTGAAGTTTACGTATGGCTTAGTTCTTAGTGATGAAATAAATGAACGTTTTTTTCTACAAAATTGTAAATGAACGTTTTTTTCTACAAAATTGTATGTCGTATTTCATTCAACGATCACGATAACGACATTGTATCTACATTCGGCCGTATTTTTAGGTGATTCACTAGGTCTATTTTAGGTGGTTTTAGCTTTTATTGTGTTTTATCGCTATTTCTTCCCCCACTCCACCCTCCCAATCCCCGAAACAAAAAATTACGTCGGTGGGATTCAGCCTAATGGTACTCACGGGGGTTCTCGGTTGATATTAGTCAGTCAACGATTGTTTTAAGGTTCATTTTAAAAAAAACTTTTTTGTTTATTAAATCTTCATAAAATGTATTCATCTATAAGCATAAAATTTGCATGCAATAATGACAGCCAAATTTTTTTACTGGTCAAGTTAAAAATTTCTTCAGACAATTATGTAAAAACTCTTCTATGCTAATTTTTTTCATAGAAATGTAAATATTAATTCACCTTTTTGAAGGTATTTTACACAGAAACATTTCTGCATTTCTTCCAAAAATTCCTTCGTTGAATAATTCGAATTTCACAAACAATTCGATGCCATAGTTCCGGCGTCATACACTACCACGTTGTTCACCTGTTTTTGTGTATAAGATGTCTTCAAGTGATTTGCGGTACATTGCGCGGTCAGAATGTATTCGGTGTCGCTTTCCGTTTTAGGTGCCAGCCGTGAGGTGACCACCGCTGGTAATACTAGGTCAGGGTCGACGTACCTTTACGCACCTGTATGTTGGAGACTGCAGAGCATTTCTTGACGACATCATGCGCTGACAATGACCCCATCCCATGATGCGATCACACCGGTGGTGCACTTCTCGAAAATCCATCTGTATCGCCATCCCCTATACACTCTTCTCGTTTCTACATAGTGAACGCTTTATCTCTTCAGAAGCCCTCTTTTTTTTTAATGATGCGCTACCACTAAAGGTGTCCGACATCATTCCAATGTTTTTGACTGCTAGATGCTAAGGATTGCTCAACCATTCTGATGGAATTCGATTATCGAGTCGTTGATTCTACCTAAAATCATCTTTCATAACTGAGTGAATACCAATTGATCTTGTTCGATTGATACGAGTACCACAGTATGTCTATGATCTGTGGATTGTTTGTTCGTTTAATATGACAATAATATTTTTATTGTGCTTGTATATTTGATAATATTTTAGATGCTGTGATGATATCACGTCATATTTATGCACTTATTCGTCTATTTTTTCAAATTTTGTAATTCGATAGTATCTGAATTTGGGCAGTTGCTCTACCTTGATGGAGAGAGCTTAGTGCTACGAGTAAATTACCAACAATGACCATATTACTTACTTTTTAAGTATCATTTGTTACTTCTTAAGACTATAACGAACATTTATAATTTTCTGATGGATCCCGCAGATAAAATGTGAATAATTTTTAGTCGTTTGATTATTTTTTTCGGTTTCTCTTCTTTCGTTTTCATTTTGAGCATCTTCCACCAATTTTAAATAATAATAATATCGCCAAATAAAGTTGAATTTCAACAAATATTTTAAATATTGAAATGAGAAGATTTTCATATGCAAATCTATGAAAATTAGAGTTTATTTTAGCACATCATCATCGATTATTGAATGCATTAGTCGTTTTCTTAATCAACATTAAACATTCTTGGTTTAAATCACCAATAATGGATTTACTTCATTAGGTAGAATTTTTTTCAATTCTTTTTGAAAATTTTATATTTATATCTATCATTTTCTACAGTATAATTTTTTTCAGTGAAATTTATATAGTTTTGCATAAATGGAATGAAATAAACAATAAATAATGATAAGATGATGTGAATTTTTCAAACTTTATCATAGATAATACATTCTCACATAACCATTTTTCATTGGTTTATTTTTAGTATATTTTTTTATTTTTTTAACATGCTTCTTTTCACTATCTTTCATCAATGACATCTGATTTAGTAAATTGCCAAATTTGAATCCTTTGCTCAATTACTATCGCCTATTTGTTCACTTGGTCATTATGGCTTTTATTCGATAAATAATACAATCAGATCAATTAGATGCTGCTGATTGAGTTCCATTCACAAGATATTCTATTCAATGAAAAATAAACGGCCAATTAAAAATATATTTGATTCCTTATGCAATATGCAATTTTTAATATTTAGCTACTCTTCAACAATCACCTTATTATTCTTTTAATTTAATTCCTATTCCTAACAATTGGAATTGACTCTAAACAATTGGAATTAACTAACAGTAAGTCGAGTAGCATGTACCATTATTAACGTATAAATGTCGATGACAATTCTAGCAGGTTCAGGAAGTAACATAAGCAAACACCATCATATTCCATTTAGAACATAAGTCAGTGATGCGTTGATTATTGAACGTGCGAAACAATCGTCTGAATGCATGCGGATTTGTTTGCTTAAGAACGATTAGTAATGCCCGATGATAACAAAATTATGCCCGAGGGCAAAAATTACCCGAAGGTAATGAAATCATTCATGCATCAAAACTGAGAGGCAAACACGCTTGAATATAAATTATCGCTTGAATATACGCAACAAATATAAAAATCTTCAATTTTTCAAGAATTACCTTTACTATTTTACCTTAGTTTTCATTTATTACTCATTTTCAAGCGATAAATGGTTTTCAATCCATTTCATATAAAATATTTTCTTCAAAATATTTGACTCCAATAAAATTTGCTCGCTGAACTCGTAATACGTGTTTTTAATCATAAGCTTATGCCCATGATATGAATGATTTTGCAGCGAACAGAGAGATCAATGCAGGGCATAGTGGCGCTAGTGGCGCTAGCTGCCCTTATATCACTAGCATTGACAGGTATGCGCTATTTTATTTAGAGTTTTTCGCTTAATCATATCAGTTGAGCATCACGTATGAATTGCTAAAAATTTAGCTAGATATTTTCGCTGTTTTTCATTTTGTTTAGTGACACCTGCTGAAATGCGATATCTTTTAAAAAAAAAAGACCAACTGTCGGTTTTAATCGGTTTTCAAAATTGCTGGAAAAAAAATTATTGACAGCTGACTGATTATTCTCGGTGATGAAATAGACTTTAATTACTCATACAGGAGAAGTGGATCCATGTAAGCGACAGCCGTTCCGAGGTCGATGTCCAGCAGCTAATAGTGGTATCCAGATGCGGTCACAATTTGTGTTGCGCTATTATCTTCGAGAGAACGAATGTGTTTCTTATCCTTTCGGTGAGTTCTATTTATTACTCTTTAGTTAAATTCTATACAAAATTGCTTGTAATTCTCAGATAAAAGAATTTAAAGTAGAAAAAAAATCAAATGAATTATAAAGAAATAGATTTAGAATAAATTAGATCATCGCTTATACATTATTTGATTTTTTTCTTCCGAAATTTGGAATCTAATCCTGAAAAGATGAAATAATAGAACGATATAATTCCATCAGCATGAAATAAAAAAGGCAATTACAACAAATCTAAGATATTTAATTGATGCTATTTGCATTATTCGATTACTGAATGAAAATATTCCATTTTATAGGCTAATTTTTATTGTTTTATTTCATTTCATTCGACCTAATTTCTAGCTAACAAAATGATTGAAATATAATTTTGAGCAATCGCCTTAAGATGTTTGAAATCTTTTCATTCTTTATCAACAAAATAGTATTTATTAAAGAAAAATAAAATCAAATAAATAAAACGAAAATTTAACTATTCAAACTTGATCACGTTGTGATAAGCATAGATATAGATGCTATTTCGATCCGAATATATTTAAGGCCATTGTTCACAAGATGAAAACGAGCCAAGATTATTCCGCTACAAAGAGGAATGTGAAGACGCTTGCTTAAGAGGTGATACTATAACAACAATTGGTAAGCATTCAGAAAATTTTTATATACAAACAACATATACGACATTAGCGCCGGAACAACGCGAAACTGCACCATCTATACAAATCGAAACGCAACCCACTAATGTCGCACCACCAACAACTGGTAAATTTTTTTTTGCCGTCAAGCTTTTCTTGTGGCATAATTGAACACAACAAATTCACATCAAACGGTTTTGAGTTGAATTATTCATTTCTCATAAATTCTTCCGAATTTTTCGAAATCGAATTTTTATAAATTCTTATGATTCATGATTTAAAAAAGTGATATGAGAGACGAAAAAAAAGGAATGCGGATAGAGTTCGAATTGAACGAATTGCAGAAACATTTGAATGAATTGCTTTTTTTTATTTTTTTTGAATGGAATGTTTTCGGATGGCGCCATTAGAAGGGATATATGGGATATGCGGCGAATGGTAGGCAAACGTAACAATGAAAAAATCCCAGCATAGAATGAATATTATCACATTAATATCACTCTAATATATGCACTTTTTTGAAATCTGATCTAATAATTTGCACTCAAATCTTTTTTTTTGTAACTAATATCACCACATCCGTATTGGAATTTCCAGAGATACATCCAACACATCCAACGATAAATCCAAAGAAATCCAACAAATTTGCGCACCTAACCCAAATGATTTATATCCTCTACCCGAATAACCCACTAACATTTTGCCACCTACGTCGTCGATGTCTCTTGGCGACTCGTATTTTCTATGCACTTTTACGGCGTAATTCGCTGAACGTAATTAATGAGTGAATGAATTTGTGTTATTTTCATTATCAACACGATTGTCTCGTTTATCGTAGTTGATTAAAAAGAAAATACATCATTTCGTTATTTGTCTTCAAAATCATATTACAGTATACCTCAACCTAAGTATGAAGTTAAGTATTTGTGAAACTCCAACTCTTCATATCCTCATAAATGTAAAAGTAGATGTAATTTGAAGAATGAAATCCCACAACGAAAATCCTTGTCGTTGTGTCACATATCAACAGGCAGTAAAGATTACTGTACGAGAAGTGAATGTGATCACTTTTAGATCTACTTGCGTTTTTTGTTGGAATAATTTAAAGCAGATGTTGGAATAATTTTTTTATTAGCTTAATATTGATGTAAATTTCAAGTGAATGTATTAACGACGAGCTTAGAGAAAAATTTAAGACGGTGTTGATAATGGTAATTAGGTCATTCAAGATTGTACGGTAATTTCAGATTGTGAGAGGCGTCGACAGTCAGCAGAAGAAGGTCTCGTAAAAGGTGCTTTTGTACCTGTATGCACTCCGAATGGTGATTTCCGCCCACTTCAATGTGAACAAGATGGCCGACAGTGTTTCTGTGTGGATAAATCGGGCATCGAAATTCCTAATTCAAGAAGCACTAATAGCAAAAAACCTGATTGCACTCGTAAGTATTCATCGTTTTTTCATCACTACTTCATACATATCGGCGAGAGACTATAATAGTGAAACAGACTCACTGGTATACAGCACTTCGATAGCTAACATACGGTATTTTGATGTAATCGGTACAAGAAACCAACGTTCACAACATTTCACTGAGTACGTTTTTATTTGAGTACGTTCATATCCAATCATTATAGCATACAATAACTAGATATGCCTAAGAAAAATAGATTCTAGTGTTGCGGTTTCCTTTCATTGGTTGCTTTAGCTGACGAATGGTGGATTATGAACTGAGAAAGGTAATATTTTCGATCGGTGGATGATGGTTTGACCTTCTGTCGGTCAGCACCAAAAAAAATCGGTAAAGTTGAAGGTGTCAGATCCTATCGACTCATCGAATTTTACAGGAACTATTCACTTGATACATAATGTAAAAAGAGATAACAAATCGACACATTTTCCACCACGTAACATAAATAACAGTTCTTTAGTTTTTTGTAATTTTTCAGTAATCACTTATAATAGCCAACTGTAGATTGAATATTATAGGTATAGCTGAGGCTCGTAAACCAACATCGAATGAGTGCTCAGCTGCTGCTGATGAAGGACCATGTGGCTCATCGATTACTAGGTGGTATTATGATGAAAATGAACAACTATGTAAATCATTTCAATATTCCGGTATGTTTCATTTTTTTTAGTTCTATAAATTCAAGAATATCACCTGAATTTAGTATGTTCTACGCTAGTCATTAATGTAACATATTTCACGCTATCAATTACAAGTGGCAGCATCGAAACACATTAATAGTCTTTGGTATCGAAATGAATACTTTCTAGTAAACTAACATTGGCTATATTTCGTTTTACAGGTAAATTTTACAGGTAATATTTGGCTTCATTTTGTTTTTTTTACACATAAAATACTGAAGTTGGTTGAAGTAAATTTTCAAACAGTATAGAAAGATAGAGGCATACTTATGGAACTCACTCAGGAGTGATACAAATTAAATGAAGCTCAATTCGTTAGCAATTTAACATAGAGAGAAAGCTCTTTATTTTAAATATTTTGCACCTATTTCTTTCCTAATAGACGAGATGGTCACCTCTTCAATAACGGAAGCGAAACTTTCATAACACCCGTAATTAAACAAATGGCAAATTACCTATCAAATTTCCATCATTAACCGAAATAGATGCGGCAATTAGTGCTTCTTGTTATGGCGTCGTCAGTGGTCTTGACGCGTTACTGTCTCTTTGCTTCGTTGCTATCATTTAAAATGCAAATTTTTGGTTTCAAATGGTCAATTCTCAAATTTTATTCCATGCTAAAAATATATAGGGCTCTGATTGCTGAGGAGATGCATTGATTGAATTTCAGGATGTGGTGGCAACGGTAACAACTATGGTTCGAAATTTGCATGTGAAAGGCGATGTGCACCAGTATTCGGTGTTGGCAAATGCCTTAAAGGTGTTGAGCCTTTGAAAACGATTCATGGTGCACCAGTGAATTGTGCGAAAACACCATGTCCTTCCGGCTATAAATGCTCTGTGGTACAGCAAATCTCAGTGTGCTGTCCTATTTCTGATCCTTCTAAAGGTATGAATTATAACTGCTTAGATTGGGTAATCCGCCAATCCCTTCAAATGGACAATCTCGAAACATATTACTACTGCTTCAGAATCATCGAAAACGCTTTAGACTCATAAAAGGTTTCACAATTTTTGCCTAAATTTCGGTCATTAAGTGGTGGTTGCAGGTGTGTATATTTTCTTCGAAAGTTCAAGTTGTTCACTTTCAGAAGCTGGAGTTCTACATTCGGGCGTAAGCGCAGACGTTTGTCAACTTGCAAAAGAGCGTGGTCCATGTGATCGATACGAGCTTCGTTTCTATTATAATAGCGATCTTAAAGAGTGCAAATATTTCTTCTTTGGTGGTTGTGAAGGGAATGCAAATAATTTTGAACGTGTTGAAGATTGCGAAAAAACATGTGGTCGAGGTTTGTTCTAAATGTATATTTTCTTAATTTTGCACCAGTCTAATTTTATTTTTTCAGTGCGTATATTTTATGAAAAGAAATTCAACTTAGGGAATTTTTTTGCAACTTTTTTTTGTAACATAGAGAACAATTTTCAAAAACTCAATTAAATTTTATATATTTCAATAGGCGTTGACTTTGATAAAATCCTTACCAATTATTCGTTGGAACTCTCATCATGATAGAATTCAAAATAATTCAGCCGGAAAAAAATTCTTTTTTTTTACTTTCATCATTTATCTTAAAAATATTCATAAAAAATTTCTTTTTTATAGGAAGAAAGGATTCATTATCGTTGTTAACAACTCAAACTGCGCAGATGACCTCAACGGATACAACGACAAAGATTATTGACATTGTTCCACCATCATCAACAACTATGGAGACACCAGAGAGTACCAGAAGAACGACGTTTACAGAATTACCTGAGGCGGAAGAGGAGGATTTAGCAAGAGGTACGACACTTGCCGAATTATTATCCACTCGTCAACTCATTTCTACCTCAACTCGTGCCTCATCTTGGAGTATTGCCGAAAGGACTGAAGCAGTTACAAGAACCGATAGCAGTAATTCACATTTGCAATCTGAGACGTACGTTTCAGCTTTTTCTATTACCATTCTAATAGATCTAAACAGCAATGCTAGCAGTCTATTAGGGAAATTTTTGAATTTTCTTTTTTTTTGCTGAATAGATTAAAGACTAATAGATAGTTGCTAGGGAGTAAAATTAGACAAATGCGCAAATTCTCTGCTTTTTTTGGCTAAAATATTTTATGGGAATTTTGATGTATTTATCTTAAATATACCTTCGGTGGTATTGTTCAATTTAAATCCAGAGTCTTCAAATCTATTACAATATGATGAGTCGAGACTATATTATAACAGATTTTACAGTTTTTCTTATCTTATTACTAGTAAGTACTCGATTCGAAAGCTTAATGCGTAGAAAAAGTACTGCAACGAACTTAATTTATATGATAAAGACAAAGCATAAATAATTGTGGTGAAAAGATGATCACTATGAGACGTATCGGACTTTCTTGATATTAGGCAATCAATATATATATATATATAAAACAAATAAATAAACAAATAAATAAATAAATAAGTGCGTACAAACCAAAAAAGCAGAAACATAAACAGTGCTATAAATTCAATTGCAGGTCGTCTTCGTTAAAAGCTGCTGAAAAGCCACAAGTCCCGATTGGTTGGGACAGCGATAGTAACGCAGGGAATATAGAGGAGCATGAAATAAGGGCAGATACAACTGAGCAGATCGAATCCTCAAGTCAAACGATACATTTACCACAACCATCAGAAATGGAAACCTTTACACCTAATTCACCAATACAGACAACGCACCCTGTTGAGCCGCTTGCACCGTTTATCAACAAGCAAGAAATTGCAACACTTGAGGAGCCTTTACTTCCAGGTATCGAATTTCCTTGATTCAGGCGTTTTCTCATTAACTAAGCTATCGTTAGAGTCGAGCAGCGCTCATTCTTTAGCAAATTGAGTGTTGATAGAGATGAGGGTAATTTAGAGCGCTACCTTTAATTAACGTAATTACAAATTTGAACCCAACGTGCATAATTTAATATTGGAGCTATGACATTGATTGCGAGTCAATATAATTGCCAATTACTTTACCGTATCCTTTTCCTATATCAAAGTTGATATTACAGTACCTTTTACTTCGAGGATACGACAGTGTTCGATATGGCTTGAACAGAAGGAAGTCAGTCTTGTTTCATCACCTCAAATATATATATCATAGTGGCTGGCCATTTTCGGTTCAGTTTCCATTATCGTCATAAAAACAAAATTGTTAAAAATTATTAAGTATAATAACGCTATAATAAAATGCGTTATGTTTCTTTATGATATAATGTAATTTATGCATTCAACAATAGAATTCCATGCAGTTTTTGACGTTATCATTATGCAGATAGGCAATATGATGCCGATTATAGAAAATCGTTGTATACATGCACGTGATGCCGGTGATTGTAATGGACAATTCGTTCGATGGTATTGGGATTCGAATGTAAAAATGTGTGAAGTATTCACGTATACGGGTTGTAATGGCAATGGCAATAATTTCGCTAGTCGTGAAGAATGTATTAGTGTTTGCCATCGTCAAGGTATATATTTGAAAGGATTACTCATAGCAATTGTTCTATTATTATAGATTTTAGCATACAATTGTTTTTTTTTTTAGCAATTGTTCTAATATGAATTTTTTGTAGTATTTTAAATGAGTATTTAGCTATGAAATTTCCTATCACGTTCAAGTCTTAGCCGATCGAATCATTGTCGAATTTGCTTAAGTAAGGAAAGCCATGTTTACTTAATTTAGAAGCTTATCGACCTTTTGAAAGATCCTTGACGCTTTCCTATGAATATATACCTTTAAATTTCTATATGTTGGATGGTATATAAAAGTTGAATTCAATAATATTTTATTAATTGAATTTATTATTGTTGGAGTGAAATTGTTTCGTTTTGGAGTATATGCATGCAGCAACTATAACGCTCTTATTTATTATAGTGACCTGAAGAGAACTGTTACTGCGAACATAGTGCTACAATTGCTTTTAGAATACGGTGTTTCTATTGTTACTGCTCTTTTATATTTCATTTTAGCTAATAGATTGAAATTATCCACCAGTTTATGCAATGCCCTAATTTCCACAATGTGATAAATAAAAATTTTTTTATTAGAATATAAAAGCGCAAAAAATAATCATTTTTATGCTGTTAAATAGCGCATTATTGAAGATATAAACTTAATAGGAAGAGAGGCAATAGGTGCTTGCTGAGGCTGATTTTATCTTAGAATATTTGCGCGGATCTATCGAATATTTTAATATTTTACCGTTACCAGTCGTTATTTAGATGCTCTTCCAGTGGCTACAAAAGTGGAACAACCTGATCTGGCGAATGTATGCGAACATGAGATCGACACCGGCGAATGCAAAGGCGAATTTCAGAGATTTGCTTTCGATGCGAAATTAGGCGAATGTCGAGCATTCGTCTACGGTGGATGCGGTGGAAATGGAAACAATTTTGCATCCATCACAGATTGTCAGAGAAAATGCCATTCTGAAGGTCAGTTGAATCGAGTATATCTTTTTTTTAATGGTGACGGTTATGTGCAAGAAAAAAATTTTTTTTCCTCGGAAGACAAAAAATTATCTCTATCTACCTTTAACTAAAAGATAGCAATACTTCATAAAATATAAAATTAAACGGAGGAAAAGTGATAGTCGTTCGCTGCATATAGGAAATGATAGTCGTTTATAAATTCGGCTTCTCATTGCTGTTCCAAATCGAATTTTAAAGAAAGCGATCATATCACATTTGTGTTGAACAAATCTTTCCCGATCATATACGAACTTTTTTTAAGGCTCAACACTCTCAACAAACGTTTGTGAACATCCAATAGAAGTGGGTGAATGCTCAGGTGTATTCACTCGTTTTGCATATGATCCGGTGGCTAATGAATGTCGTCAATTTACATACGGTGGTTGTGGTGGTAATGGCAATAATTTCGCTAATTTGGCCGATTGTCGAACGCAATGTGTTAAGGGTGATCTTTTATTGATTGTTCATCCACCTTTCGTCAACCCGATTAAATGAGTTCTTTTCGATTATCATCTAAAGAGTTAGATTAATTCCTTTTACTGGTACGATCCCTAATTACCTGTTGTTCTCGTTAGTTCATTATAATGCGTCAAATATATGGTGGGTGGCAATAACGTAAGAATAGGTTTTATTGCAGTGAAATGTCCACCAGAGCCACGGTGTGATCTAACTCGCTGCCAATTAGTCAACGATGCTCAAGGATGTCCATTCTGCAGTTGTCCACCACCACAACAACCACATCCACCACCAGGTGAATTATTTTCGATTGTCATAAAAGCGTATAGATCAAGGGCGTTAGCACTTTAGCGCTTGGAAATAAACTTGTTCAAAGAGGATGTTTCACTGAAAAAAGAAACTTCATTAGAGCAATGAGCTAATGAAATGTTGGTGGCCGTAATGTCCATAATTTCCGATATTCAAATTAACAACCAATATTTAAATTTCTAAATTAGGTTTGCTATTTTCGAAGAAATTTTACTATAGTAATTCCGGTTTAAAAAAAACCATTTTCATATGTAAATCGTCTGCCACAATCCGAGCAACAGTAGAAATTTTTTGCTTTTTCGTGAAGAAAAAGTCTTTCTAGGATGATGGCATAACCTAAAACACTTTCACTAACTTTAGTGCCCCTATAAACAACATGAGCGAACAATATAGACCAATCCATTTATGCATCCGACCAAAGAAAACAGTAATGAGTTGGCGATCTCGAGCGGTACTCTATATGAAAAAAGATATTTTTTGTGCATATATTCCAGCTGAACGCGATCAACATCCCACTCCTTTATGTTCGTTGGGCGCCGACAATTTATTTTCTTGTTCAGGTGCATACATGCTTTCTTCATTATCATCTTATCCGCAAAAAAAAGCTTCTTTCTAATAATTATGCAAATTTTTTGAAACTTTTCTAGGAATACTTGATCAAAGATCTGCAATTTGATAATAATAAAAAATGGATGGAATATTATCACACTCGGAAAGGTTTTTATCAGAATTTTCTTTTATATCAGGTAGAGCTGAGGAATCGTGTGTCAGTTATTTGATGGCAAGTTTTCTTTGAAAAGAAGATTGAGGTTTATATAAGTGAATCTAAATTATATGGTGAACTCTATATACAATATTTATTTATTTCCCGAAACTTCAAAAATATTTGTACATTAGTGTTTTCATCTTCTATGAATGCATCGATATTTGCATATTTATAGGAAGACCAATCGAACGACCAGATTGCCCACCATTGGATGTGATGTTATGTATAGAACCATGCATCATTTTCTCGAATCGTCGTGGATGTCAAGAATGTGTATGTCCGGTTATCCCACCAAATAATGTTGTCGATTCAACAAATAGTATCACTGCGCCAGTTTCACCGATCGGCGTCCTTCCCGCTGTGCAAATTGGACGTCCTCCTTCACCACCTTCACCACCGGCAGCGCCATCTTCAGCTGCGTCACCTGCTTCGTTCTCTATGCCGGCACAACCACCAAGACAAGGTACTCTTGCGTGATCAACGAGAAATTAAAAAGAATGTGTATGTTATTGCTCCAAATGTAAAAACTAACCTTTATCCTGCAAATTTCTTTACTACTCTTCAGAAGCAATGAAAATTTGGAAATTTTTGCACGATAACTGAATTCTTTCTAATGCTTTTAATAATTCACGCGACAACGTACTGTAGATGATGTGTAAGAGATTTTATGAGCTGAGAACAGAACAGCTCATAGACCAGTTAGTTTCCGATCATCTAATTTTGATTGAGGATACCTTTAGAACGCCGCATCCAACAAAGATAATAAGAATACTTCCGGACTATTCAAACAATTTAACCTATGAAGATTTGGAAGCAGTTAAAAATTGCATCAAATCTTGAAATTTCTAGTCGATAAGCATCAGTAAATTTATATGAAAATGACACTATTTTTTTTCTCATATATATTCCCGAGCGATTGTTTCTCATTTTCTCGGATGAACGAAGATGGACGGAGTCGAAGGTGGGGATTTAGAATTCCGTGGCTAAACTATTTGATACATACCTCGATCATATAATTTACTAGTGAGGATGCGAAAACGATCGCTTCAATTCGTCCTTTAGGTAGTTGAAGCGTTTTTTTAAAATTTTATTAAAAATGTGATTTAGTCCCAAATTACAGCATCGGTTCCAACATTGAAGAGTCTCGATAAAGTGCCTCTCGAATCGCAACAGCAAGCCGAGAAGCCACGACAGCCATATCCTCCACCTGCCACATCAAGGATATCTAATATTGCTGATCTCGGTGAAAAATGCACCCAACCATTGGTAAATACATTTATTAAGTAATTCAGCATTTCGTTTGTAACACATTTTTTAGGTATGTCTCTTATTTTGTTGTGAATATTGTAAAAAATAGGAGTTCCATTTCATGTGTGTTCGTATAGAAGTATCTGGAGTGAAATTTATCTTTCATATACCTAACGCCATAACTACCCTTAGGCATTAAATCGTTAAGTGACAGGAAATGAGTTGAAATCTGTGCATAAATTTTTGCAATATTTGATATGCCAATGGTAAATTGATTCAGCTAAGTTGTAAAATGGGCGATTCTATCATGTTATTATTTAAAGAGAAGAAGAAAAAACTATTAGCAAGTTGACCACTGTAGATCAGCTATGACCATATTATCTGGTATTACCATCTACTGCCCTATATGAATTTGAAATTCAGAGATTGTGGTAAACATGTTAGTGAGGACTCAAAAAAGTGGATTCATTTCAGGATGCAGGTCCATGCAAGAATTTCTCTCCTCGGTGGTATTTCAATGTGAGTAGTACCACTTGTGAGCAATTCGATTATGGTGGTTGTGCGGGCAATCGAAATCATTTCTTCTCAAAGAATGAATGCGAAATTCATTGCGGCAGATTTGCAAGTATGCTGCTTATTTATCTAGAGAAAAAAATTTTTTAATGACTATGGAAATCGTTATGAATTTTGAGGAGTTAGCTTTCTTGAAATGTAGATGCGGTTGTTTGAGAGGTCATACTTCGACGATCAGAATTAAACTTAAATCATCAAGTGCTAGCAATGTGGCCTAGAAAAGATATCGTTCAACATTTGTCGGTGTGGTTCTTATAAAGAAAGTTTAGTTGTTGGTTTTTGTGAGGTTTTGGGCTATATAAATGTTTGTTCAGGAGCATTCGTCGCTGAAGGCCGGCAAACAGCGCCACAGCAGCGTTTACAACCTGTGACGCAACATCAAGAGCAGCCGGCTGGTGCTTTGCAACAAACACATGCTGAGACCATTACAGGAAGTTCATTGTCGGAAATTTCGCAGCAGCGCTTCCAGCCAAGCAATTTCCCATCGCCACTTCCATTACCTTTACCGGCACTAAGGGCCACAATAACCTCACCACAATCGCCTCAAGTATCCTCAACAACGTTGTCTTCATCGGAGACACCACCCTCAACCATTACGTTAACTATACAATCGTCAACATCACCCACAACTAGCGTATCTGCAAAACAAATGATGAATGCGAATAAGAACACGCAACAAACGATAGCGTCGAATATTGCATCACCGGAAAATATCGACAAATTTCATCGATTAGAAGGTTTCAATTTCAGCAATTTTTCACGCACTTCAACGCACTACGAAACGCAACAAAGCACCGAATCGGAATCGATTCAATCGTCAATATTAACCACCTATAAAGGTTATATTGCACCTAATTCATCTGCACAATGGCGAAATTTGTCATCAACGCATGCATCGAATGATAATCTAATGCATGCATTAAATTCAACGAATGAAATCACTCAATTATCTACTGCTAAATTCAATCATTCCAATAACAGTGAATCGTCACTGATACAACACATAAACGTATCCGATTCACGATTGCATAAAAATCCACTCAATGGATTATATTCGTCGAATGTTTCAATGCATCGCTCATCTAATTTGCATCGTTATCTTGCGCCATCACCTATACACTTGCATGCGTCGTCACCTTCGAATATCGACGAAGCAAATTATGACGGATCGAATGCGCATTCGTTGGCTATTGAACAACGAGTTTCGTCGATTAATCAATCGTCACCATTTTTAAAATATTTTAGAAATAATACAATTTTAACGCATATAAATAATAGTCTTATGAATACACAACCATCCGATAATAATACATCTTTTACCGCAAAACTTACTTCTAACGAATGGAATAGTGAATTAGAGGGAACTCATGATATTACCGCATATAATCATAGTGATTTATCACTTTCTGGCGCTTTATCGATTGATAATCATATCGAATCGTCATCGATCAATTCGCTTGAACGATCATCAAATACATCAATAGAGGCAAACAACAACTATGACATGGTGATGGAATATGCACCCAGTGAAACTGTCTCTTCATATTCGAGTTCATCGTCCTCTTCAATAAAATCGGCACTCGTCACTCAACAAGAATCTAAAGCACCGGATGGTTCCAGTTCATATTCATATTCTCGAAGCAATCCGATAGACGATCACCAAAATAGCCATCAAGAGATTTCAATGGAAAAACAGATCCCGGAGGAAAACGTTCATAAAGGAGAATCGGAATACTACAGCACAAATGGCACTATGAACGATGAAGTGAACTCTTTGATAAGTTCAACTCAAGCAACATCGTCTGCGATGCAATTCTCAAGTACGGGAGAGTCACATATGCAAGGTGATTTGTCGAGTTTAAGTTCTTCTTCAAATATTGAATCAACATCAGAAAAGATTAAATCGTCGGGAAACGTGGGATCCGCATGGAAACCGATCATGAGAAATTCAGTGGATGTGCAAACTAGTGATTCACATAGAATCACTCTAACAAATTCAAAAGGTGATTCAATCAATTTAAGAAGTGAATTAGCAAAATTCGATTCAGTAAATGTTTCTCGTGGCGCACATCAGAAGATAATCCATCATGATAGTTTCTCAAATCTTTCGCCGCCGGCTCCAGAGGTTATCATCGAGGATAATCATGCAAATATGACGTCGACACGTCGTCCTGCATTCATAACATGGGATCATGATCCTTTCATAAAAATTACAACCACAAAACCAACGCGGATATCGACTACAAGAACAGATATGATATTGCCGGCTCCTGTATCGAAACTTTTCATCTTCTCAGAAAACTTAAGCAATGCGAATGCATCGCATGGTTCAATGGGTATATCTATGAACGAATCTGCCAAAATGGAAGCATCTCGACGATCATTTACTAAATGGAAGCAGACAGACGAGTATATGAAAAGCCAAAACCTCTCGAGCAGCAAGAATTCTTCTAGCACCGATTTTATGTCATCCCATTCGGAAGCAACAATCATAACTGGTTCAACTGATGTAACAATAACAACAACAACAACAACAACAACGACGACCGATGGAAGCATAATGTATTTGCCAGTGACAAATTCAACGATTTCGCAAAATATTTGGAGCAAGAAGGCATACGAATCAACGAATGACGAGCATTCGACGTTAACAACTTCTAACAAGATCAAATTCTCAACGTTGTCAACACATGATGAAGGTTTGAAAACAACCTATCTATGAGAGAAGGAAACACACCTGAAGATCATTTCCAACAATTCTTCTTATACTACCAAGTCAATCATATGGGAACCTCTTCACAAATAATTATGCATCAGAGCATATTCAATTCACATCGTTATCGTAATATTTCACTCCACTCCATGAATCACAGAAACGCTATTATGTGATGCTAAATGCGCTAGATAGAGTTGAATTTTATGCACCACAATAACATCACGCATCAATTTCGGTGAGGTATTCGGTGGAAATGGAATTTTTAATTTCTACGAAGGGGAGGGGGTAAGGGTATGAAATGAAGAGACCTACCGTACTGCTATATTTCACAAAATATGCGAGAATTCACATCCAAAGTGTGATATGCTTATTTTTCATCCTTAACTAACATTAATTTGCTCAAATTTTCTTCAGAATGCAAAATTTTTATGTTAGCTTAGCGTGATGACGGACGTTATAATAATATGGTTTTTTTTATGGTTTTTTTTCGCACCGCTTATAGATTGAATAGGAGGAAAAACATTTAAAAAAAAATTAAACCGTTAGCAATTTCTGTACTTATTAAATTTCACTATTCAGTATTTCTCTCGATGGTATTTCTTTCAGCAAGAAAAAATTTTATGGCTATGCCAAACAGCAAAAAAAGCATCCTTCCAAGATGTATTGCTAATGTTATCCATCCTTATGGGTCCATTTTCTTGGTTTGGTTTACTGCACCGCTTTCATCTACGAGCACTTCAAGAACGCTCCTGTTCACCCCATGGGGCTCTCTATTTGCATGAAGTGTGTGCTAATCACCATAGTATGCCTAAAGACCTACCACGTTGCGCGTCCTAAGCTTTCGGAACGGAGAGGTATGCATGTTTACCTGCCTAAGCGTCACTGCACTTATTGCCGCTCAATTTGAAAGTTGAAAAAAAAAGAAAGTCTCAAATCAAATATTTTGTTCACAAGACGGAACTCCACTCTTCTGTTCTTGTTCATATTCCACGTCGTCTTCTAGAAGATATTTTCGTTAAACAATTCATTTATTTCTAAATGCACAATTTTTGTTTCCTCTTTGTGATATTTCAGCGTCAGAAGTGCTACTTATTGCAGATTCATAACCTTACTCTTATTAACAAATTGACTGTCATTGATGCATAATTTAGGTATGAAAAGATCACAAGCGTTCAAACCTATAATAGTGAATTCTGCATGGCCAACAGCGAATGCCGACGAGGAAGGTACCGCTCATGCGCGTTTAGCGATTGCACCTTCAGCCCATCCGACTGCATCCTCGCTGATGAAGTCTTCGTTTGATGGCGTAGATGCCGGAGATATAAAACCTCCTTATATAGACATATCAACGCAAACGCTTGCATCAGCGGTTACCGAGAAAAATACATCTCCTCACTCGTTCACTGATATGACGTCTTCCATAGTTGCATCAGAAATCACTGAAGCACCATTGCTGATACCCCTTGATTTGAAGCCTCCTCCAATGCAGGATCGACGACCACCACCAGGTGGAGCACAACAAATTCTATTGCCGGGTACTGTTTTCACTGATGATGATGAGGTGATATTACAATTCGAGAGGCCAGTTGAAGATAGCAAAGCCGACGATATCCTGGATATCACGTATGGATCAATGTTGCCTTCATCAGACGTTTCAAGCAGTATATCGCCCACAACTTCTTCTGGACAACTATCAGAGGCGAAATCAGATTCTTCTGCTTTGAGTATTCGAAATTTGGATACTATGAAAAGTGGGAAGATGAACGCTTCGACAAATACGATCAACGAAGAAGATATTTCTAGAGTCAAAGAAAATGATCAAAGAAAAATTGGAGTCGATGCAATCAGTGACGTTGTCACAGCAATGGGTACACTTGAAAATGAATCATTAACAACGATAATCGAATCCAGTACTTCATCAGCTAATGTAATGAATACTCTCATGAAGCAGGCTAATGTTTGGAGAAATCATGATACCAATTCTGCTATACACGATGCCAATAATATCCACTCATCTAATAATAGCAACTTGATCTTATCAAAAGCTTCTCAGCGAAATAGCACTATCTATGAAACGTTCACTAACCAAAAAACCGGCAATCAGGAACACAACGTTCAACAAAGCAATGGCTCATCACTAATTCGTAATGTTGCATCTACTAGCATAAATTTAGAGAAATATAAATGGGGCGTCGAAATGCCGGAGGATTCATACGCATCTAACGATATTCAAGATATCACTGTACATATGTCTGGAGAAGATGAAATGTCCTCTTCAAACCTGATGGGTACCAATGAAGACAGCTATATGAACAACTCTTCATTGAGAAGCAGCAACACTCAAAGCACCTCATCCTCGGTGCCTAGTGTTGCGGACGGTTCACTGCTACAAAATGAACAAAATGCAGGATTTATTAATTCGGATTATGGAAGAAATTCACTTCAAGAAACTACTCTTACGTTAACGACCACACAATTGCACGATGAAGTCACAACAGTTGAACCGAATGCAGAAAATATCTCTACCACACAGTACTTATCTGTCCAAACAGTGTCATCAAGTTCTAGGGATGATTCGACTGCTAAAGGCGAACAGAAGGTAGAAATTTCTTCGAAAATGAGCGAAGATATGAAGACACAAATCTACAATGAAAGTAGTTTGGAAGCGAATGCAAACAACGGACTACAGGCGATGTCATCATCACAAGATGCTATCTTGGCTGAAGAGACCAGGCGAGGAGAGGAGGAATCTGCATCTACTTCAAAGTCCAATATGAATCTTCAAATTTCAGTAAGTGATGTAACGGATAAGGATTCATCGTTGCGCACTAACATAGGAGGAATCCAAACGGCGAAAGTTTTTAGCGTTTCCTCCGTAACGAATGAGCACTTAAAAGATGTTTTGAATTCGTTGTTAGCCGAAAATAACGGGAAGAGTTCCTCTAAGAACGACAACATACAACCAAGTGCTACAATAGAATCGTTACATCGAAACGATATGGAACTATCGAAGCAAACAACCAATGAAAATATTCGACATGAAATAGAAAAGGAATCTTCGTCTGCTACAGAATTACTTTCACGTCCACATATCATTGAAACTGACGGTCATGCTCAACAATTCGCTACATCCGGTTCACATGTTGAATTGCCGTTACTCGAATCGAAGTCACACGAAAACCTTCCACTTGTGAATACTTCGAATTTACAAAACGTCATCTCAAAATCTGACTCAGGTATGAGTGGCACAATAAATTTACTGCTCATTGATGCAGCTTTCCTCATAGCTTCCTCTCATTGGGTGGTCAGTGGTCAGTGGTCACACGATGAATCCAATGTTTTTTTTTGTAAATTCACTTAATTTCTATACTTCACAAAATGCCAAGCACTCTTTTAGCAATGATAACCAAAAGTGATATGATATGCTATCCAGAGCACATAACCTTTAACAAATCAAGCTTTTGCACTGCACTCACCTAAACAATCGAATAGTTCACGCAATATTTTCCTAGCAATATCCTATAAAATACGACAACAAAAACGAGGAAATTCCAGAGAATAAAAAAAAAGTGTTATGGGAAAAAATATAATTTCTTATTTAATCACTCAGTAACTATTGCACTATTTGTTGCATGAAATATTTCAACAAACACCGCACAACATTTCAGGAACAATTGCGCAAAGCACTTCTGATGTGATAATTCATCAAATGAAAGAAAATAAAATCGAATCAATACCAACGATGGAAACGACTGCATCCATACAAACTACTACAACGACGAATATTGCAAATACAGATACTACAATGTCTACAAGTACCGCAACATCGACAAGCATCACAGCAACAACAGCAACAACTACTACTACGAAGGAGACAACACTAATGACTTCTACGACAAATCTACAAGCAATACCCGAAACAACACCATCCGAGAAAATATCATTGGATGTAATTGCGGCAACGATTGAAAAAACTGAAAAGGAGCATTTCTCACCAATAGCTCCTGTTGTAACAGTATCCCATACTCCGTCATCGTCGTCGAGTGCAACAGATGAGCCGCCAACAGAATCAGTACAAGTGACAATTACTTCACCGTCGATAACGATCACTGAATCGTTCAACACTATTACGACGACACCCGAAAGCATTTCCACTACGTACTCAGCATCACAAACGTCTGTACCTATCGAATCAGATGAAGGCATGATAGAATCATCTGCACGTTCTGCACTCTTACCTGTTGACATCGACGATGAAAATGCGGAGAATATCGAAACACCTGAAGGTTAAATAAAAATTTCTTCAGAATCTTAAATTGAGATGAGGCTAACAGAAGTTTATTTCACAAATATTTATGAAAGTAAGAAGAGTTACTCTTTGAAAGTATTGCATCGAAATCCTTCAGACGATCATGATTGTATAAATTTTTTGATGAGAAAAAAAAATAGTCTAATTCCTTTTGTCAAAAATTACATTTCCACCTAAGTATAAGAGGAAATTCAAAAGAACTGCTTAGCATGGCAAGCATTTATTCGGCAAGCTTAACGAGCGTTTGTTGCATGAGAATTCCATTTCATTGTGCATGTGTTTTTTAAGTTGTTTTTTTTTCTATCACACTGAATGTTTTGTTCTTTGCATGAATTGTATTTCTTTTTTTGTTTATCACCAACTTGAACCTGATTCTGAACATATCACCAATAGTACACAAACTTTGCATGAACCAATTTATTTTATTATTAGAATGTTTGCTAGATGAAGAGTTGCCGATATTATTAATGATATCGAGTATGTAGCTGAAGCTCAAGCTTTTCATACGAGTGCCTCGATGTTGGAATGTTAATGAAGTCGTTCAGTGGTGTAATTTAAAATATAATTTCCAATCGTTATTATAATGGAAATTTTCGAAACGTTTAGAAAGTGATTCATCAATGAGAGAAAATTGAGTGCATAACATTTCAGAAGTTATTGAAAGCTCGACCCAATTTGCACTAACAGATAGTGAGGAACAAGAAGTGGAAGAACCGACGGAGCAACAAGTTGAGAATCCACCGAAACAATTTGTCTCATCGTCAAACTCGGAAGAAGTCGAAATTTTCGGGCCACCACTTCGGCCACCAATAGCACCTCACAAAGAACCACCAAGGATTATTGGTGCATCACCTTCACCAATAGAAATCGATGAGGAAACATGTGTACTACCACCAGAAGCAGGACCTTGCGTAGAATATGTTCCACGATGGTTCTACAACTCACAGACGGGTAATTGCGAGCAATTCTCATATGGCTCTTGCGGTGGTAATACCAACAATTTTATGGATCGTCAAACATGTGAGGCAAAATGCCAATCGGGTAAGATGTGTTTATTTATGTTTGACGTTAAGTATGGTCTTCAAGCGGATCTTGAGATTGAGATTGCAACAAAGAACATATGTGGAGCACGAATATAGAATACAACAGTGAATTTAATCGTTTACAAACGTTTTTATATAAGCATCTCTTTTCAACAAGTAGATTTAATTTGAATGCCCTGGATGTTTATTTCCCCAGTGCTCGTTTACGGGTTGCTTCATTTCCCAAAAAAATATTCGGGGTCTTTCAGGCTCGCCAAGAATATAAATGCTTGTGTAGGATATGGTGAGTGACGTAAAAATTTCTGCTGGGGGAAAAAAATTTGTAAAATGGCAAAGTGAATTTAAACTCTAATTGCAGGAAGTGACTCAATCAAGTCACAAGTACCAGATCGCTGTACACATGAAAAAGACGAAGGATATGGTGGTGGTTATAACGTCAAATGGTATTTCAATATTAGGAATTTGCGTTGCGAGCAAATGGTCTATCAAGGAGAGGGTGGTAACGACAATCAGTTCTCCTCTCTTGGCGATTGCCAGACTTCTTGCGTCCGTAAGCAACTTTCATGTATTCCATATTCACCTTGTCGCGATGTTTACCTGAACTCCTCGAAAGCATTCCAGAAAGTTTAGGCAGATTATAGTTGGAGTTAGCTTGAAGGCGCGGGGACATGAAGGTCGCCTAGATGTTGGCTTGGCTTGGCCAACACAACCAAGAGTCGATATAAGCATGATAATGACCGTGTCATTTGTAAGGATGTTGTATATGAATGTGAACGACGAATAAGAGCATTGAATTATTTACTTATAAAAATGATTACCTCTACAAGCTAATACCTTTAAGTAGCATCAACTCCAATTTTGAGTTGATGCTACTTAAAGGTTTTGAGAGCTAACTCCAATTTTGAGAGCATCAAGAGTAAATCTAACTGGATGGAATATTGCTCCTTCTGAATTGCACAATTTTAAGCTGTGGAAGGAATCGGATTCTCACCAAAATCTATTCGTATCACTCAATCGACAATATCTACTCCTACCGCTGATGAAGAATCCGCCCAAGAAACGATACAACGCTCTCGATTCGCTATGCAGAAGAAAACAAATAGTCATCATTCGGCATCTAATCGTGCATTCCATGGTACGATCATCGCCGAGAGTGTTAACGAATATGGCCAAACTCATGAAATCGCTCCATCACAACCAATGTAAGTTTAAGCACTCTTCTAATGAAACGCATATCAATTTTTCTCATCTCATACTTTTCACCATTTTTCCTCTAAACCATTCCTCTAAATTTTCGAAAAATTTCTTCATGGGAAAATTTTGTTCAATGAAAATATTCCTTTAGCGTCGCCTATTCGTGAAACATAACGTTTAAGGGTATTTGTATTTATGAAAACCTAACCATAACGTATTATGAATTTGTAGGCTTTAATTGAATAAATGACAGATGTAAGAACTTTGCCTTCATTAAAATAAACCATTTTTTGCCCTGAGGGCAGAAACCATCTCGACGAATGAACACCGATCTCATTCACGAAAAATTTCCTACACCTAGGTCATCAATCAATTCCGATTAACATAAATTTCAGTGCTGATAAAGCGCATAAAAAAGCACATGCACATACAACAGCAAGCGCAACGAAGAATGGTGAAGTGGCATCGACCGCTTCAGTCGACTCTCATCATCGAGAAATGGCCTCATCTCGAAATGATTTCAACACTGCTGAAAGCAATTCATTGGAATCTGGGGCCGAGTATAATGCCGAACTTCTGAATAAGAAGAAACCCTCGGGCATCAACTCTCAGATGCCTATTCTTGCTCCTTCGCCACCAATGGAGATCAACTATCAAAATGGTGCTCGCGTAAATAAAGGTTCGCTCATTGATTTTTTGACCTCTTTGACCTTTTTGATCCCCTTTTTTTGATCGTTTGTTCCTGATGTGCATAGTTATTCGTCATATAGAAATGAAATGTTACTTAGTGTAATGTCGGTCGATGTCCCCCATAGAGTATTGTCGATGCTCGTTGATGGTGATTCCTTTATAGATTGCTTCCATCGCAGTAATATTTCTTGGAAGTTTCTTTTAACGCGATTCGTTTTCCCAGTATAGGTTTGGCAAACGAGAGGAAATGAACTTCATTGAGCACTGAAATCATCTTTAAATCCTACTTGATCTATCAAGCTTTGACGATTGTTCATATAGGGTATAAGGGGAGCTAAAATCAAACACTTCGGGATTGTTTTTTTTTTCGAAATTAGGTAATTTTACCAACGGATTTAAATATATAGGAGAAAATCCTCATCATTAATCAATTTTCCGCATTTTTAGATGAGGATGAATGGGTTGATGAACTTGTTGAAGTTCCACCTCAGAAAGGTCTCGAGCAGATTCTCTCTAGTATTGAAGCACCGATTCATGCTTCGGGATTGCCGATCAGTGAACGACAACGAATTCCTGTTTGTCCGAATGGCTTGAAAGCGATACAATCTGCAGATGGGAAGCCTATAATGTGCTTACCCGGCAAGAATCAATGTCCGAGCACATCTTCTTGCTATTTCAATGGCATTGATTTCTTTTGTTGCCCGAATGAAGAGGATCCTTACGATAAACACGTTTTTGGAGGTTAGTTAGTTGAGATTATTCACAACTATGAAACATTGCCAATTGAATTTTTCCCAGTAAAATGGCTGAGTCATTTCAACTACAATTGCATGAGTCTTGCAAGCATGTTACGGGTTTTCTTTAACAAAATCCAATAAGGATTCAATTCTTTTACAATATATCAAGCTTTCAATATGGACGAGAATCCTTATTCGCAGTTATGTTAGTTTTTTTTTTAAAGAATCACTCGATAGGAGCATGATTAATGGAGTTGTTGATTATAATATTGCTATAATATTCTCAGGCTATAATGGAGACGAGGAAAGATATGGATATAAAAGTTTGAAATCCTCTTTGAATATTCGATCGCTCGCAGATGAAAAAATACGACGAGCACGTCGAGCAGCCTCACCCGCTGCCGCTTTCTCACTCGATCTTGCCAGCCATCCTGCTCGATTTGATGGTAAATAAATTTCATCTATGTTAACATTGAAAATCTTTCAGACTTAAAAGAAAAGTTGTTAGAAAAGCATCGCAGCCACGATTGTAAACAGAAATACGTTTATTTCAATGACTCTGGAATGTTTCGCTCACTCGTCTTATACCATCGTTACTGAGCTATGACTTTATTTGCAATAGTGAAAAGAGTGTTAAAAGAGGATCACTAATATTGTTAAATACATTACAGCAAAGGCTCCACGTCAATATACGCGTGCATCGTTGAGACGACCAATGAAAATAGATCCATGCACGGAGTCGGTGGATTCTGGAAGTTGTAATGAAGCCCATCTGAGGTACTTCTATGACCGTCGTGCGGATACTTGCCGACTGTTCTATTATAGTGGATGTAGTGGAAACTCCAATAATTTCGCTACTCAATACGAATGCGAGCAACGTTGCAAAGTTGGTCGGTTATCTTCGAGGACAACACCTCCTGGGACATGCCCAGGTGGACGTCCACCCCTTGGAGAGAATGCACCCGTCTTATGCGGAAATCAGACTGATTCTATTGGATGTCCTGCCGGATATTATTGCCGGAATGGACCACCTGATGTGTGCTGCCCGAATGATGTATTAGGTATGTTGTTATTTCTGGAACATATGCACTTGTAAAAGAAATAATAGATCATTTATTTAATTCTTTATTAGAAATTTCGTAATCATTATTAGTGATTGATGCTTTTGCAGATTTCGAGAATACTCTTAAATCGAATAAAAAGTCGAAAAACAGCCATTCCAAGCCACACGTCAATGCCGCCCTCACACATCATGAACCTCACGATGGCACTGAGAACGTCGTTTATGGTGTAGGAGATGCCTATTCGAAAGAAATCGCCGCTATATCAGGAGCATCTCAAGAAAAAGAAAGTGGAAAAAAAGCATCATCAGAAGGTAATCATTCACTAATTACATGAAATTTCTCTACCTCTATGCAATTACGTTGAAATTTTCATTGGCGCAGGAGTTCAAATAGGCACGGATAGGTACTATAAACGTCCTTATGACTTCTACTTGAGAAGTGGTTTTATGAATATGCATACGATTGAAAGATGCGTTTAGCTGCTATTCTCCACGATTGACTATTCGCTATATGTTCTGCGGTTTTAGTTTGTTTATATTCACACATAAAGTTAATGTTCTACTCACACTATTTCATACAATTGATACTTTGATTACTATATGATTATTGCTACTAGCAAGATTCTAAGGTTTAAAAAACGAGCAAAAAAAATTGATGAATTGCTATTTTTCTGTTTTCTAGCGGGAAGTGAAAAAGATGGTTGAATGTAGACAATATCTCGAAACGATAGATGCCAACGTTATATGGAACTTGAATTAAGCGCTAACTTTTTGGAATCTTTTTTTTTCAGCGGAGCCTTCACCAATGTCTACGCCGTCGACGATGTGCCCGGATGGTTCGGATGCGCTACTGGATGAGAGTTCCGGTCGGCCTCTGAAGTGTGGATCAGGTTTTGATGGTCAGGCATTATGTCCTGTTGGGTTCTATTGTTCGATCGATTCCGAACGGAATGGTAAACCTTTGTCAAATTTTATTTCTCTAAATTTTCTTATTGTTGCTAATAATTTCGAAACTCTTTGTTTTCTGAATATGAGCTCGTTTAAGTGGAAGGCATCCCTATCAGTGTTGGAAAAAACTTCCTTCTTTTACATTAAAAATCCTTCCCTTTCGTTGAATACCGTCGAGGCAAACAGAAAACTGAACAGGATTTGAGTCTTTAAGTTTTTTCTTATGTCTGGAATTGTTTAGAATCTCTGAGCTTAGTTTGCACCTATTTGACCGTTGATTACATCCTTAATGAGTATTCGTCGAGGATGAGGATCGCGGCTTCATGCGTTTCTAACTGCAGAAAACTTACCTCCAGGTTATTGACAGTGAAGCGGGAAACGGCAAACTTTTTTCCTTTCAGGAAGACTATGTTGTCCATTGGGTGTTTATGGTAGCAATATTCCACCACCACCTGTAATTGCACCATTTCTTGGTCTTCGACGGCCAAATCCAGGAGAAGTAATCGATCGTGGTTCCTTATTATCTGATCCAAAGCCTCCTCGTCTTACAACACCTAAGGCGATGGTTACTATAGGTATGATGACTTCATTTGTTCATCTCGAGAATCCACTGATGTAATTGAGCAATATAATAATATTGCGTGCTAACATTTGACTAGAACTGATGGGTACTGTTTGATCGGTCGTATGTAACGTTCCATATACAAATGTCATATGTTAGTTCATCGTGCTCTATACAGCCATTTTAGCCAACAAGTACCATCATAGAGGATAGGATGAAAGTTTTCCTCAAATATCAAATATTTATGTCCTGAATGGGCGAAATAGTGGCAACGTTGCTGATATCGAACTAAGAATATAATAAAATAATGAAAGCGACTAAAAATAATGTTGAATAAAATATGATTTTTCATATATTTCTTCTTTTATCAAAATTGATCTTTATTATTTTCTCATTTGCACTAATGGAATGTTATTTTCAAATGTATTCAAGCAGCTTTCCAAGTTGTCGAATTTAGCGCCAGAGTTTAAAGAATCTTTAGCTGCAACAAACGATGATGAAAATGTGAGCCGCGGTGAGGAGAGTACAGAGAATACAGGAGAACGAGGCGAGTACACGAACGAAAGCGAAGAGGGTCACACCTCTGAGTTAACAAGTAGCGAAGATCAACAGAACAGTGCAGAAGCAATCGAAGAAAACGGTTGACTTTATGCTCCTTTTTTTTGTATTCTAATTTTTTCGTATTTTTTCGCATTGCTAAAGAAAAAGAAAAGTGAGTCTTTATTCGAGAACTCGTTGGCCTCAGCAAAGGACAATAAAGACATGAAAAGAACATGAGACAATAGGATTGATTAGATCTAGAATTTAAAAGAGATTATGCTAATTCAAGCGACTCTATATACCTCAGGTCTTCTTACACACGAGGATTAGGCCAACCCATATAATTTAATCATTAAATGCATAGTAAAGTAGGGTCCAATTTGTGAAAACCAATATTTCATGTACAACACAATAAGAGTCCAGCTACTTGTGAAAGTTGCCTCAATAAGCTTTCTACGTGTAATGACATTTTTTCTTCAACAGAGATGGCTGCATAGATAAGGAAATATCTGATATTCAAGAGATTCTTTCTTATCATTTCGGCAAACTCCATGAATACTTAAAATAAAGTTGATCTTATGCTCAGAAAAAGCGATAAAAACTTATTTTATTGTTTTTAAAAAAATTAAATAAATATTAAAATAAAATAATAATAAATATTAAAAAGAAAATGAAATAATATTAAAGCTACACTGCGCTATTTTATTTAAGTGTCCAGAAAATTTCCGGAAGAAAACAACTATGAGAAAAATCCTGCGCTATTCAAATTACTATTCCGGAACTTATAAAAAGATTTAACGCGGATCCGGAATCCAGAACTGAATTAGAGTGATCACCAAGCGATTGATCCTGGTATATGATTCAGCACAGAAAAATCGATTCTTTTTGAATGAAATATTACACGAAATAAAGTATGACTTTTGGCTCTTGCATGGAACTCAATAAAACTCTGAGTAGATTTGATACTACGTCCAACACTGTGAATTATCAATGTCATGTGATTCCACCTTTCCACTTTCAAATGTTCCATTCCCATCGTTTGCGAAGTGCCTGATTTCCGGTTTCCGGTTTCCGGTTATCTCTTTTAAGCTAGTGCTTCTCTCGGCAGCTTTCTTGACGATTTTTTTCCTTCTTTTCTTCTGCATCAAAGTTTAATTCATCAGAGATTTTGCATCATCCTTTAGAGATCATACATATATCATGATCTGAGTGTAGTATATTCCTTGTGAGTTAATAATGCAATAGAAGTAGCATTGCTTAAGAAATCTGAATTATAAGTGCTTATTGCAGTAAATGTTATGGCGCCGACTCCAGAAGGCTCATTGGGTGGTCAAAAAGGAGAGGGACCCTATGGAAGGATGATGTTGAAGCCGACCGATAAACAACAACTTCAAGTCAATAAAGGTTTCTTCTTAGAAGTTTGCTGTCAGTCAAATCGTTAAAAATGAAAATTCGTTCGATGAAATTATTAAGGCAATGAGCATAGGTACACACTTAATTAGTCACTTAAGAACATCAAAATATCATCTTTTACAATTTTTTAGGGTGGGTGGGTAGAAAGAGGGGAGGGGGGTGGTGGGGATCGCCTTTTTGCTCTAAAACGTTTTTGACGATTGTAGAATTTCTGATACTTGCGCGATGCTCAAAGAAATCAGCTATGAGGGAGGAAATTTTTATTGAATATACCATTCTTAGTGTGATTCTCTTATATGATGCATTTATTTATTTATTATTTCAACACACTCATATACTTACTCAATATGCTCAGAAAACCCCACTAAAAGAGATTCCATACATATTTATTTACAGCTTATCTTGATAGCGAAATGAAATCATCAAGAGAGGAGAACGATGGTGTTCAAATAGATATTGGCGAAGGTGAAGATCCATTCGAAAGCGATCAACTTCCTGCGAAAAAACCATTGGATAGAAGTGCATGTCATTTGAAACCAACAGAGGGTATGCTAACTATTCTTTTCCATTGTTTCCCAGTCTATCCTTATAGAAGGACTATATCATGATGAGCTAGGTACTTATGTTATGGAATGTTGGATTTTTTTAAAAATCCTTCCATTAGAGGGGTTTTTTTCAAAAGGTTGCTTGACCTTGGAATCAGTCGATTAAAGGCTAATCGATGATTTTCAGGACGACCATGCCGTGAGAATGAAACCGCACCATCAACAAATCTACAATATTTCTATAGTCGCCGAGATAGGAAATGCAAGCTCTATTTCTATCGTGGTTGTGGAGGTAATGCGAATCGTTTCGAGAAGAAACACGATTGTGAAATGCTTTGCATGGTAAATCATTTTTTTTTATATAAAGAAATATTGTAATTTTTATAGCATTTTGGATAATTTTAGATTTCTAGTAAAAATGCCCTCAAACACATCGATTTATATAAATATATATATTTTTAATTTTAGGGTTTATAATCAATAATCGGTTGGGATTCTCTTGGTAGCAAATGGCGTCGACCTCAGTGCTTATGTTTGTAATCAACGTTCCTCAAAATGCACGTGTATATCTATGTTGCTTTCGACGTTACCTTTATTTTCATTTTCGACCGCATTCCTGTAAAGTGGTTTTTTTTTAAAATTTTTCGATTGATTTGTCATATTTGTGCACACTATTCGCTACTAATTGTAGCGAAAGTATTTGTTATTGTGCATTGTGTTATAATTGTTGATGTTAATGAGTGTATTATTTTTGAATGTTGACACAACAATGCCCATAATCTCATAAAATTCCATAAATACGGGATTATCCTAACTCTTAGGATCATCCTAACTAAAAAAAAATCCCCGCAAGTCTAATGCAAGACTACCCTACCCGATCAATGCGGGTATAATATGCAAAAATTCTCCCGAAATAGTGAGCTTAATGTTTGTGTCATCGTTCACTGTAGTTGTCGCTTAAGTTTAGCCACATGTTTGTGATATAATAATATTAATAATAAAAGGAAATGTCCACTAACTTGGACTACGAATAATTTTAAAAGAAATAACGTTTAAAAAACCTAGCACCTTTCAGCAGATTCTTTCGGGTAGTTTTGAACCCACTCATAAAAATACTCGCCGAAGAGGGGTATCTTCGCGAAATATGGGACGTCCGCAACCTCGATTGATCCATATTGATCTAATCCTAAAACTGACCTAGTGAATGCCACGAGTTCTCTGTCCACTATTCTATAAATAGTGTCCGCCATCCAAAAATTCATTCAAGATCATACCTTGTGATTGTGATTTCTTCTCGCACGCACGTTTTTATTTCGGTCAATATATCCGTATAGCACAACAAATACATACACGGTACAACATAACATAATTAGTGCTAAATATAACATAATATGTTAGTATGTTAAAAATATGAGCAAAATGAGTGATAGTATTAATACGAAAAATGTAATCATACAAAATTAAACTTTCAATTTGTAAGCACTCTTCAAATATTATGCGCTCAAAATATTTGCATTGATTTCTCATAAATATCGGCGATCACAGCTCTATCAGTGGCCCTCGGTGCAATTGAAACTGCACTCAATGAGTTTACTGCAGCATCCGAAAGTGTGTCAATATCGGAATATGAAAAGCCAAGTGCTGATAATCCATTTGGTACTCGAAAATCACTCATGAAACTACGGATTTCGTCGGTCAACTTTTGGGCGACCATTTCTTCTGATGCGGATATCTGAATATAATTAGGCTGCTGTATATTGAGAAGGAAGTTCCTTGTGGTTCATCTTGTACTGTATTGCATTCAAGGTTCTAATCGAAATACTGTTTGAAAAATTTGGCCGTAACTTTATGCGCGGTTGAAAGACGAAGAGGGAAGACGCGCGTCATGCTGTCCCATTATGGAACACACGCATCGTGCCCCATTATGGGACATGCGCATCGTGCTGTCCCATTATGGAACACACGCATCGTGCTGTCTGTCCCATTATGGAACACACGCGTCGTGCTGTGCTGTCCCATTATGGAACACACGTGTCCCATTATGTCCCATTATGAAAATTATGTCCCATTATCCCATCATGAACACACGTGTCCCACGTGTCCCATCGTGCTGTCCCATTATGGAACACACGCATCGTGCTGTCCCATTATGGAACACACGCATCGTGCTGTCCCATCATGGAACACACGCATCGTGCTGTTTCATTATGAACATACGCATCGCGCTGCCCCATTATGGGACATGCGCATCGCGCTGTCCCATTATGGAACACATGCATCGCGCTGTCCCATTATGGAAAACGCACATCCACTCATTTACATCGGAATATGTGTAATGATGCATTATGATGAAATAATTTTTGAAGGCCAGTGTCAGTCGTATATTAAAGAGCAGTGAGTGTTCAGTCAGAATCAGTCATAACTTGTGGAAAAAAGTCGAAACTTTTCTAGCATATCGAATTTTGATAACGCCCAGTGATGACATTGTAAGCATTCTTGATGTTAGGTTGAACAAAGCTTTCCTCTGCAAGATTCATTTCGTTCAAAATTTCGATCAAATGTGTTGGAAGGTCTTTGCGAACAGCTAGTGAAATATTTCCGCTCCACTACAATTTAAAGGTTTGTGTGGAAATCAAATTTAAAGAATTTCGACACATAGAAATTTCGATGCATCACGACCAATAATTAACCTTCAGATTCCACCAATGAAAATATTATAAAAATTAAATTTGCCTATATGACCGTTTGATATATTCGACTTTGTCGTGAATAGTCTTAAAAATAATACCGCTAAATCGGCGCCAAGCAATCTAGCAGCTTGTGCATGTCGTTGTGGATCAGCAGCCGTAGTGAAAAGAAAATCAGCAACAGCAGTTGTAATCACCGAAAGTCCATGTGGTATCAATGGATGGCTCTTATTATAGTCCATATCAATATAATGTTTGCCTTGTGAACTGAAATTGCGTAATTTTTCCATTGAGTCGACTGCGAATGTTTAACAATTTTCTTTACATGACGTGCACTGAAAAAAACTGAATCACACACTGACTTATTGATGCGGTTATAATTCCACTTCTATGGAAACGAATTCATAAAAATAGAAATAAAAGACCAATTACTTAGCCAGTATACTTTTACCATTACAGCAATCATCGATTGCTACCAACTACAATTTTTTCCTAGTAAAGATTTTTTTAGGGGATTTACTAAATGACTTAATAAAAGAGTAATTTATCGTAGTAAAAAAACATGATACCTTATAGGATAGCTAAGCCCATGACATAGATGAACACCAGCATTACCGAATCCCATACCGGCAAATGAACTCGCCATAAGCATTTGTGTACGTGCTTCTTCATCACCCGTATCATTCACCGAACGACGAAAATATTTTGCTATTATCTGGGAAGTAATTAATAATTTTTAGTACTGTTAAATAATTTTAAATTAATATTGTTAAAAGACAAAAAAATTAATGCACGGAAATTGAAATTTATATGAGATTGCAGTTAAAATCTCGAATTATTTACTATTATTCTATTATAACTTATGCAAGGAAAATAAAACTTTAATAGTGTAGTAAAGAATATTTAATTATTGGTCAGCACACGCCAATCTCATACGCCTAAATATGTTTGACGTTGAAATGCTCACTGAACATTTGCATTGGATCGATTACAACTGCTGTTACCTCATTAGAATGACTTGTTTGCGATCACTCAGGAAGATTGGATATACCTTTTCTAAGGAACAGTGAGTAGTCCTTTCTATTCTTCTCAATGTAACATGTAAATTTTGCCTGATTGAGGAACACCGCAACAACAAGAAGAAAACATCGACAAACCCTAAGAGCTTCTTGTGCCCAAATATCACTGATCGGATTTGAACCTTGATAAATAGGTCTTAGCGATGGAAGTTGTGGCCTTGGTGACCTCTAAATATCGATTAATAACCAAATGAAGCAAAGTACCAAATGAACTGATATAATATGCGTCTATACGTCCCAATCAACACATTAACTACTTTCTTAAGTTACCAGTAAGAGTATATAGAATATGAAGAAAAATGCTTTCGTATTCTAATTTACTTACTTCGTTATCTCTCTAAAATTCCTGCGAAAATTTATTTTCTTCCAACCTAACCGGATGTAATGCAGATATACTATGGACAGATCTCATGACAGCTATTGCTGCTTGCAAATTTTCACAACTTTACTCGTTGACTATAAGAGTCATTGTTACTTAAAATATATGGTTACTTTTGTTAAACTAGCTTTGAGTGAGAATAGCATAAGCCATTCCATACTCTCAATATTATTCCCTACTAAGTTGCTAGAAGAAAACTTATTAAATTCAAAGTCTTCTACCTGAGATTATGTAGCATAAATAAATCAAACACTTATTACCTTCGATTCACCAACCTGAAAATAAGGTTTAGCAGTGAAAGATTCGAGAGCATGACAAAGTACATCAAATCCACTATAAATTGCAACATTCCTTGGCATACTTATAACATTTAGTGGATCGATTATGGCAAGTAGTGGTTTCAGACAACGATGTCTGAACGCTGTCTTGCATTTATGCTCGGGCAAATCGAAAATTGCAACACCTGAAAATATTGCAAAAAATTTTGCGAATATTATTCAACACATAAAAAATGCATCTTTTTTTGCAAAAATAGCACTTAAAAATATTGCATGAAAAAAAGGTTTATTTAAAAAATAAGGTACCACTGGTGATGCAATTCATTCCAACGAATTCTATTTTTATTTCTATGAGATTTCTTAAGTTTTATTTCGCGATTTCTATTTATAAAACTAGTTTTTTTTTATTCAATGGTTGAAATAATGAGTTATCATATTCGATTATAAAATACAGGTGCAGAATTAAATTCTCTTTTTTTTTTTCTAAAGGAGAATGGAAATGTCATAATAATAGTTCATCAATATATGGTCATTACCCAATACAAGTGTGAAATAATGCTCACTTCATATTACATTAAAAATTTATTCCTATCTTCATAGAAAGGTTAAGCTATATAAATAATGATGTTTATAAACAACACAGACTACAATACGGTTCAAAAACAGTAGATGCACTATGAAAATTAAAGTTCCATCCAATTATGCAGGAATTTCGAGGTATTATAGTACCATCGAATAATAAAATACGTTCCAAAAAGTGCAGTTATTTTGCTATTGTTTCGATTGAATAAAACAATAGCGGTTGCATCGAGAAACCTTCACAACAACTCATATATATATATATAATCTTCTCTTTGAGTTCTAAAGGGCAGAAAGTAGTAGCGAGAGGGTGTAATAGCTGGATAAAATGCTTACCAGTGGTTTCACTACCAGTACCAGCGGTCGTTGGTACGGCGATCAAAGGTAGCATAGGATTTGTTGGTAGAAGATTCTTACCGAATGGAGCAACCGCAAAATCAAGAAAATCTGCTTCTGGATTACTGCAACGTTGAATTTTCATAGGCTGGCATCGAGAAAAATAAGGAAAGAAACGGTAGAATTGAGAGAGGAAGTGATAAATACAAGACAGAAAGCTTCATTTTCATCTCTATATCATCGCTTTTCAATTAAAATATATATATATATATTACCCTCCACAATACCTTTACTTTTCTCAGAGTTAAAAATGAAATATTGCTTAATATAGTGATTCGTGAGATTATGCGTTAGGAATAGTTTTCTTCCTGGTAAGAAGGGGAATGAAATTAACGAAAAAAGTGATAGATAAAGCTTGTTATAGTTATTTAAAACTCTTCCCAATTTACTATCAATCCGTATTGATTGATCATAATACGCTAATATAAAACAATTGAATAATACAACAACATTTAGTGCATCCTAGAAGATGGAGGAATTACTTAAGATGTTTAAAAGAAAAACTTCTATTGATAATGAAGCGCCAATTTCACAGCCTCATAAGCAATTAAATTTTACGTTTGATAAGAGTGTAAAAACAATCCCCCCATCTGAATAAACGACTCAATTGTTATCTAAAGCCCTATGGATAGTGTTCTATCGAAGTGTAGTGATTCTCTTCTTTGAATGACATATTTGCCTCAGTTAAAATAGCTGTCCCTTAGAAAAAAAAAAGTAAAAATAGTAAAGCAATGACTTTTGTATCACAACATGAATGACACCAATAATATAGGTAAGTGACTAATAGCTGATGAACATAAAACTGTCTCCTAATTAATAAGCATAAAATTGAATCATACCTGGCGTATAGTGCTGCTGCTTTACACGTATCCATAGAGGATCCACCACCAACAGCAATGAAACTATCACATTTTTGTTGACGTGCAAAGTCGATTGCATTTTTCATACCTTTTTTAAGTTGAGAACTTATGCTTCAATTAAGTTCGATGAATTAAACTTGTCATTAATCAGCGTTATTTATTTCTTAGTGCAAATTAAACAACAAAACTACGCAAATCTTTCTTTTTTTTTGAATGATGATATATTTTAATTGAGTTTAAGTTGAAACTCACACCTAATTAATATTTTTAGAGCACATATTTCAGGTTCGATTCATGCTTCAAGAATTTCATTGCATATGGAGTTGAATCTCCAAGAAATATTATATAAAATCATCGTTATTACTATAGATAGACTTTTCTTGCCGTACGTAAAATATAGCTGAATACCTCTGAATTTTGGTAGAGAAAATTCGTTGCTTTAAGAATTTTTTCATATCTAATTTGATAGTGTTTCATTTCGATATGATAATAGTTATGAAGATAAAACTTCCCTATGAAATAAATATAAACGAAGAGTGTTTCAATAAAAGAAAAAGAAAAAAACAAATTGTGCGCAATTTTTCTCTATGTTTGAAAGTTATAAAAGAAACGTGTAAAAAAAAATTACTTGCATCTGATGGTTCCACTTGTACATCATCAAATACTTTATAGTTGATCGCAACGTTTTTCATCGATTTCTCTACTTCCCTGAAATGACCATTTTTTGATATTATGGTCACTCTAAATTCTCCCATATTTGAGTATCCACTTTCTATTATTGGTCAATCGATGGTCAACACTCACTGACCTGTGAATTTTAAACAGCGACTGCCTACACCAAACACTCATCGGGAGATGTTCGAATAAATATCAAATTGCACTCAGATTTGATATATACCAATCGCTGTTTGCACCCAGTCTCATCCTCCCCCCTCCCTCCCCCTCCCCCCTCGCCTTCCCTGCCATCCATACGCATCGACACCTGCGAAAAATCATCAAAAATTCCCTTGAAGTAAAACGTCTTGTTCCCTTCTCAATTCGATGAAAACGCCCACTCACCTAAATGCACGTGTATTGACGACTCGTTTATCGGTGACTATAAGGGTGTTCTTCGCACCGAGGTGTTGCATATCATAGCCCACTTCGGCTGTCACTCCACGACCAAACCTCAACGTAGAACAGATCATCTCGAATGCATAGTCTGTACTACCTTAAATCATTGCCTTGAATTATTCACATCGTTCCCACATGGCCAAGTGTTTATCAAATAGTTTGAACGTCTATGAGGCGAAAATACATCACCCTGGATTTCATACCTTTTTGCTATCGATTTATAAAATCGTATAGGACAATGCATTAAAAGGTGTTAACATCATAAAGCACTCAGCTGGCATTCAGCGGCTTTGTGCTTCGGTGATTTTCGATTCCATCCTTCTTAGGGCGAACAATTATTCAACAGTATAGGTGAAGTGTTCTTTCTATGCATATTTTAATATTGTTGAGTGTTTTATACCTATTTAGCGTCATTGCGCATGTCATATGTTGCTAATGAAGGTTTTCATGGGAATTTTAGATTCCTGTTTGGGAAAGATAAAAAATCCTGTTTTTTTCCGGTAAATAGAGCATCAACTTTCTAAAAGAAACGTTACTATTCAATATATGTAACTCCGTTCAATAAGCAATAGGAAGCTTACATAATTTTTATGCTGTTTTTTTAGATTTAAAAGTAGAATTTTCTTTTTATTTCGCCACTCCTAGGTAAGTTCTGTACCGCAAGAGAACGTTGGAAGAATTAAGCGTAAAGGGGCATAGGCATGCTTCCGTTCTTTCGTTGTTCCTCTCGCTAACATCGCGAAATCTCTTTTGAATCTGATACCACTTAGTCGGTGGTCGGACGTTATTTAGAGATATAATCGATCAGGAACGAATAAATCAACACCTTTGCCACTATTCAGCTTAGCGACACAAATAGGCCCATCGTTCCCGGATGCATGATGTGGACAACACTGTTTCGAATTTGCTAATCGTGTCAGCAAATTTCGTGCAATTGCACCTCGACTCACCTGTGACATCACCTCTGAAAAGATTCTCCTACTTTTAGAGTTCCATTCATAAGGAACGTGGTTGTTCCTACCGTCGAACAATACGGTGAACTGCGCTTCAAGACGAAATTAAAATTATCAGCAAATCAAGCGGTGAAAACAGCAAAAATGGACTAATATACCATGAACTGCCATGCTTTCTCATATATGTTTATATCAGTTATTTATCTCTCATCGCAAAATCATACCATCAATACTGTTCAGTAAAGAATATTCTGTTGGAACTAGATGACAGAATGCCTCTTTGGAGAATGGAAATTTTTTGGGGGGAGAAATTGAATAGTAAAATCTTCGGAAAGCGAAAGATGATCTTTATTAGTGACCAATGGCTAGAAATCCTCAAGATCCTCCTGGATGGAGCAAGTTTCTTATCAAAAAAGAAAATTGACGTCGGAGTTTTGTGGAGCTAGAAAATGAGGCATGATATGATGAGAAGTTTCATCCAAAAACATCAACAACAAACAAACAACAAGTAAACAAATAAACAAACATACAAATAAACAAACAATGAGAGTAATTTCTACAGCAATAACGCAATGAATTGAAAAGTTTAAAAAAACATTTATCACTCAAAATTGAGTCGTTAGATAAAAATAGAGACAAAATTTTCATATAATTTAACAGTGATAATTTGCATAAGCAAATATGTAGTATATGCAATAAGTATTCGACATGACCAACTTCATTAATGCAAAATCCATGGAGAAAAATTTCCTTCAATGTCGGGAAAAAAATCGTTATCAACAAAACGATATCGCCAATAATTAATAAACTTTGTCTGCACTAAATATAATTGTCTTTAAAATGAAAAACAAACGTATAATATGTTTTTATCGTAAAACCACTTCATTACTTCCAATAATAAAAACTCATTTCAATATTTGTTGTACTCAATTTCTACATGATTCACTAAACGCAAATACTTATATATTTAAATACTGCCACATTTACTCATTAATACTACATAATACTCGAATAAATACTCAATAAATAAATGAATAAATAAATAAGTAAATAAATGAACAAGTAAACAAACAAGTAAATAAATAAATAAATAAATAAATATAAATAAATAAATAAGTAGATAAATAAATAAACAAATAAATATATCACTTAATACATATATATCACTTAAGTAACGATAATAATATAGCATCAAGATGAACCGTCTCATAAAAGCAATGAAAATATATATGAAGAGAATTCACCGCAAATAAAAAGAAAAAAAAATCACACCTGAGAAGAATAATTCAAAAGGCTATAAGAGAATCACTGCATATTTTATGAAATAAATTTTTCCACCAAAAAAAATAGAAAATTTTCTATTAGCAAGCAACATAGTTAATGTTTGCAGCAATTTCATCAAGTTTTCACAATAAAATACACCGTTAAGTAGGAAAACATCTAATGTCTAGCATCAACATCTTGCATAGATTGGTTAATAGTTGGCGAACGAAGTGTGCAATAATACGGCAGCACTTGTGATGGGATATTTGTGGAGTAGTGTTGATCAGACATCACTAAATGTATGTACGCAATGTACGCAATCGATCACTTCAGGGTATTGCTGCAGAGTTAGCTATTGATTGCCTCAAGCAGCATCACATTGAACCTTTGAAATTGCTTGCTGAAGGAGGAGGGGAAGGTGGAGGAGGGAGAGGAAGGGGAAGAGGGGGAGGGAGGAAGAAAGCAGGGGGAGGGGGGGGAAGGTGGAAGAGTGTTCAATAAACCTCAGCCATAATCATGAAAAAATGTCACCGTCATTGGAGAACAGAGAAATCGAATATCGAAATATAACAAAAGAGCGTGTTTCAATTTACGATTCTAAATAATTTTTTTTAGATTAGACGAGCGGAGAACGACAAATAAAGACGAAAACTTAATTGAACCATTGATTTATATTTCATCTCACTTCAAATTAGCATATTCTATTCTATATTTTCTTACGAGAAGGTGACCAGCACCAAAATTTGAGCAAATACAAATTTGGAGGGAGAGGAGGTGGGTTTGAATTAAAATTAATTTCAGTTCTTTATGGAACTTTGAACATATTTATCAAATGCTATTTTTACATCTTCAGGTGAATGAATATACCTATAAGTATATTCACGAGTAAATTCTAATAGACAGTTATTATTTAAGGCTTCATAAACTGGGATAATCAACAGCCTCTTGTTTTTAGCATAACAAGTAATTAATTCAAATGATTACGCAAAATTATGAAAATAGAGAAATAAATAGGAATGGAAACATGGGTAAAATTCTCTATAGAGAAACCTATACTTGAAATATTTACCAATAAAAGATGCAAAGAAAAAATGCATAGGTAAGAACGATTGATTTCCTGCCAACGTGATTCGCTATCTACTTTCTCAGATTAGGATAGCTATTAAGGATTAAAAATCCCTCAAGGAGCAATTGCATCATCACCGAGTTCGGATACGTCATTTAATTTTAAATGGAATTTATCGGCAAATTCGAACTAGAGATGTGCAAATAAAACGCAACGGATAACGTAACCATCTGTTTCAAGCAGAATTCTATTCAAGATGGAGCTTATTGTTTACAAAGCTGGCTAGCATTACGCTTGCATGTTAGCTTTTTCGTGCCTAAATTTCACTAACGTTGCAAAATTCGACAATTATTTATTCTCAATAAATATTCATTATTTTATTTCTTTCAACCTTTTTTTTGATAATGCAGTTTTATTAAGGATGATATGACAGATATTTTCAACTAGCAATAAAATCAATTCCTCCATCCATAGATAGAAAGTTTTGAATTTTCAAATCTCTTTACTTACAGATGCATATACCTATGATATTTTTTCTAGTTTTATTTCATCGCATAGGAAAGAGTGTTGCATTCATCTCGGCTTGGTGGGGTAACCTTTATGGTAGTAAATTTTTGTAGAATCAATTTGGAACTCCGTCGACAGGGGGGGGGGGGGGGGGGGGGGGGGGAGGAGACGGAAATGGCGATTAGATCTTAGGAACCACTAGAGAATAGATTCATCGTAGGGTTTCAATCAACCTCCTCAAATATCCTTAAATTTTATGAACAATTTTCTTACTACTTTATAATATATATTCCATTCTCTTGATTTAGTGGATGATCGTGAAATCTCCTCACTCGTTGAAAACACTAGATTCATGAGAACGTTCAGATAAATCCTTTAAATACCGTTAATCTAAATAAGTTACTTTCTAACAATATTTCATATTTTTGATTTCCTTACTAAAATTTAAAAAAATTTCGCTTATTTTAAGCTGACGAAGTTAGACGGCAGATCTCTTGGAATCCTTTACTTTACATGAACACCGCCTGTGTTTGCAATTCAAAAATAAAATACAAGTACTAGTGGGGACTTAATAAAATTGATGAGGACTTGAATTCATGCCATTTAATTAACAACTTGTAAAGTATGCAAATTTGCATACTGGTCGGGTCATTAAGCTGACGATCTGTGAATAAATCATTTTTCTAATTATGCAAATTCAGTTGAGAAGATAATCAAGAATAGCTGTACTGATCGAATACGATTTAAATACAAATAAATAGAGGACTGACTGCCTACATAGGCTGATGAAATATAAGCAACTATTGTAATTAAACTACCGAAGTTTGATATATCTAAATAATATATCCAAAAATCTTTATATTTTTTAATGTATCCACAGAAAACTTTAATATTTTTTTCGGTCATTTTCGATGTTGAGTTGTTTTTATTTATTTTTTTTTTCTGCAGATGGTTCTTTATTTCTATTCGATATTCGTTTTTATGAGTTATATCAATGGTTCAACGATCGCAAGAAGGATTTGTCCTTGTGGACATAACCTTTTTTGCACGAAATCCGGTCGAATATTCATTGCGAATAAAATCAACATGGTTAATGTGCCGTTCAAGAATCCTCTTCAATCATGTGATAATAGTGAACGCCATCATAACGATTGCATTGTTTCGAATCGTTCACTTCTTCTTAGCATCGGTTTCATATTGAAAGGTAGGAATTTAAATATTTTACCTTAATGAATAGGTAGGTCTTTCAAATGCCCAGGTATGCACCAAATATTTCAGCTTAATGAACAGGTAGGTTCTTCAAATGCTTAGGTATGCATAAAATAATCCGCCTTAATGAAGAGGTAGGCCTACTAAATGCCTAGGTATGCACCAAATAATTTACCTTAATGAATAGATAGGTCTTTCAAATACCTAAGTATGCACCCAATATTTTGCCTTGATGGGCAGGTAGGTCTCTTAATTGCCTAGGTATGCATCTTTCTTACGATAAATAAAACATCTTAAAAATCAACTATCATATCTTTCTGAAATTGATAAAGTGATTCTATTGCTTCGAGAGGAGTACTGTTGTGCTCTTCACTTCTGAATAATCTACCTTTTGCTTCTTTGATCTATTTATCTAAATCATTACATCGAAAGTGTGCATACAATGACGTCATAGTGATATTGCTTAGAACCTTCCATTTATTAAAAAAAAACAATTTTTGAAAATTTCACATTTTTCTCTCATAGATCATTTCTCCTCGATTTTCCTAGAATTTTAATATTCAAGGTGAGTAAATACATTTATAACGCTAGTCATAAGCATGATTATAGGTTATCCGGCTGAAATGTACTCCATATGGAATAATGAAAGTTTTCTATCGGTTATGTGGAAACCGGAAACGCACGATTCGCTAATACCACATCGATATCCACCGTTAATGGAGAACACAACTGTAATGAAGGTGAGAATTAAATCGGATTTAAATTCAATTGAATTGATTTATTTCTGTGATATGTTTCTGCTAATGCTTTTATGAAAGAAGATAGGCGGAAACATATGTCTCTGATATTCGAATTTTTATAGTTAGTTGGGAATTATAATTTGAAAAAAAGAATAATTAGAGAAAAATAAAAGAAATAAAAAATAAAAAATAAATAAATTCGAATAATTTTTTTAGGTGCTCAGCAATCAAAGCAATTTAGAAGAATCCGCTTTATTTATTACTCTACGCTTTTCGGATATCAACATGAAATATCGATCTAAATATGCGATAAAGGTTCTTTGAAAATTTTAAAACCTTATGATGTATAATTTATTTGTCAGTTCTTTGCTTCATGTTTTCATCATCTCATATAATAGAGAAATGACCAACATAGCTAAGCATTTTTACAAGTTTTTTTTAGCCATCGATGAAATTTACACCTCGGAAAGAAGAAAAAGAAATGTCTAGGATTTTAGAAGTTAAAGTAAGATCGGCTTAAATATTTGGCGCATCTGTACCTTCCTTCATTTGTATTTTACGATTCGGTAACGTTTATTGCAAATTTGATGAAAATTAAAAAATTGTGAAGGTGGATTTTCGTTTTTTTTAAAATTTTATTTCCTTAAAAAAATCCTCTAAACTTAATCACTTGACGTCGTAGTTTATACCTATTTAAGATAAATGCGCGTTAGATTGGCACAGTCTTTCTGATTAGGTTTATAGAATATCAATAATACCAAGTTGATAACACTGAGATTTGTATGTTGAATTTTTTGAAAATTGGAATTTTCACGTAAAGAAGTACTGCTATAAAAATTTTCTAAAGTTTATTTACATGAAAAATTGCTGCAAATTGACTAATTAGGAAAAAAGAAACTGATAAAATTAACAATTTTTATGAGTCAAGAACAACACTTTTGTTTTTATTATTTGAATATATTCTCCATCTTCAAGGATTTATTTTATGAAACATTATGATAGCTCATTCATCAACACAAAATAATATGCAAATTTCTCATGCAAAAATTGAAATATTCATTCAAATATTCATAGATAAGAGCCGTCTATTTCAACGAATGCAATCAGTTGGTAACTATTGACTCCTCAATGGCAACAATCGATATTGTATTCGCATGTGAGGAGATTATCGGTACATCTTGTAACGATTCAATACAAAGTACGAATTTTTTTTTTTAATTTTCGAATTTTCGATTGCGAAATTTTTTTTCTCGAGAAACTTTTCTATCCATATTGAATTATTAGTAGTAATTTTAATATTATGCTATTTTATATAACTATTAAGGAAATTTTAGTAGGTTTCATTCGTATAGTAATCGTATTAGAACGATTTTCTACTACGGGGTTTTTATTTATGAGGATACGATAATAAAGGGGGATGGAAGGAAAGGGTGCCTATCCTTATCAATGACTCTGTTTGTTAGATTATTGAAAAGTGTCAGCAGTTTTTCTCATTGTGAAATAAATGCGATCACTTTAACAAATATAAAGTTTTATATTTTTTTTTGCTAATGACTAAATAGCTCAAAACATTTGGAGTAATCCAGAACTCAAAAATATTCCACATTTTAGCTGCTGAGAAAAAAAACCTCATAGATTTTAATTTTTTATGAATTACTAATTAAGTTCTTTTCCTTGAAAATTTTTTTCTTATCATTCAATTTCATCGGATTATTTTCTTTAATAGAATTTTTATTTTGTGTTGAATTTTATAAAATTCAATTTTTTTATTCAATTACAGCACGAATTTCACCAATATGCGGCTTAGCTGAAAATATCTCTATTATTTTCACTGATAATGATTATTATCGCATTTCCTATAAAGTTTCTATGTTGAACGCACAAACGATAAAAAACAGGTTAATTTAGATCTTATTTTATTCTTTTTTTTCCATTTTCAAATGTAATTTTCAAATCATTTTTTATTTCTTTTTCATAGGGAAATCACATATGTCGCTATTTATGGGCATTGTTTAACGAATGAGAGCATATTATGGAATGGATATTGTATTATGGATATCACAAAGAGTGAAGTAATCCCAATATGTGGTCATCTCAATCGTATTAAATGTCAAAAGGTATGTTTTACATTGAACAGGTGAACTTTAATTACTCATTCGAAAGTACTGCTATTTTTCTGAGAATGTTGAGAACTGCTATTTAGATTTACTTCATTGAAGCCCTCCTACGTTGAATCATTTATAAACAATTGAGTTTAATCGATAAATATGGCCTATTTCCTTTATTAAATTACTTCCTGTGGATTATTTTTGGCTCGATTGAAGCAACGAGAGCTATTGACCACACTTTCAGCCAGGTCTATTGACCACACTTTCGGCCAGGTCTATTGACCACACTTCCAACCAGGTCTATTGACTATACTTTCAACCAAGTCTATTGACCGTACTTTCAACCGGCTCTGTTGGCCATACTTTCAACCAGGGTTAATGATCATACTTTCGGCCATCTCCTAATAGATAAGTCTTTCACTACGATAACAATTTGCATTTGTTAATATCTATGAAAAATGAAAACTACATTTTCTTCTTTCAAAATTTTCTATACCGAAGAGAAACTTCTGAAGGAGTTTGATCTACAATTGACTAGTTGATTATTGTTGATCTTTAGTTATCGATAACGTAAAGACTCTCTTGAAAAACGATATTAAGGAAATTCGATCCTCATTAATGCGAAAAGAATCGAATACTACTGCACTATTTGGATTTGATATATGTGCCTCACATGGATTATTGGAATGGACAACAGCAAATAGAAGCATCGAGGATGTAAGACTTGTGCGAATGATCGATCGTAAGCTTTCACATTCTATTTCCATTATTATTAGACATTTATTTGTAAATAGTGAATAAATGGAATACCACCGAAGAGAAAAGTGACATGGTTGAAGGATATATCGAAAAGGGTTCATTAAAAATATCGAAAATAAGGTAGCGTTTTGAAGGAAATATGACTGAGTCTATAGGTGACAAACACTCCACAATATACGTTTGATTTCACCGATTGTTTCTGGATGTTTCCATTCACTTCTTTCGGGAAATAAACTTTCGAATATTTTTTATTTTGTTATTATTATTACTATTGTTTTTTGTTTTTTGTTTTTTTTTTGACATTCTAATGGCACTATTGATAGAGAGTGCATCTATCCGGTTGTTGTTGGCTAGAGAGAAGGAGAAGAAAAATTTTCACCCATTCGAACGAAAAATTTGCATATTTTAGAGCATCAACATATATGTTTGGTAATCAGAAATATTCACAATAATTTTCGTACATATCTGACTAAAAATTAGCCGTCGTTTCAAGTATTTTAACCTTTCCCTCTCCCATCCTCCCCCCACCCTTCCCTCCTCGTTCACGTGAGCTCATATTTAGACACAAACATGGATCAGACTGTTAACTAGGAAAGCTAAAATT